>VDFB02370497.1:0-64090 GCA_007258455.2 Sequoia sempervirens | reverse complement strand
TAAACAATGAAGAATCCTTCTGATCCTCCTTGATACAGTCACTGTCAACTCAACAAATGTTGTGTCTAGCTCACCATTATTGTGATATATGAGGTGTTGCTTCTTTATCATGACTAATGGGGATAGTGTTCTCCACCTTGCTCATGTAAATCTTGAATATTGTCAGATTAGTCATTCTATTATCATTTTCTATTGTCCTTATGATGCTCATGCAATTTACAATTCCTTTTTTCCTCTGTATTCAAAACTACAATTGATATATGATTTGTACCTAAAGCAGCAAATTTCCAAATTTTTCCATATGCAGCTTCACACTAATAATATGATCATGCCTTGTTTTTTCCTTATGATCTCTTGACTTATTTTAAATAAGCCAATGCTTTTCAACTTATGATATCATTCTATGATTGATGAATAGCATTTTTTTAGTTCTCTAGAGCATTATGATCCCATTGTACATATCTCTATTGCTTGTATTAGTGAATATAACACATACACTGCTATGAATGATAAATTTATCTCTGATTGGATCATAATTTATTGGAAAGCTTAACAAGATTATTTCATCAAAACATTGAATGCTAGCATGCTAGGCTCAACCCTCATGGGAGCCACATTTATCCTACATGCTGAAATTTGATAGATTAGACTAAAAACACAAAAGTACTTGTATCTGCACATGAAGCAAAATGTTAGTGAAATAAAATGCATATCTTGAATTTTTTTTATGGATTCAATGGTTTTTTGGGACATCCAAGATTTGCATGCTTGTTAAGGAAAATTGAGATCAGTTTATATGTGTATATGTGTTTGTTCATGTAAGGTTTAAAACCTTTCATTGCTTTTGTTAGATGTAGGATCAAGAGCAGTATGAAGCTAGGAAGGACACAAGAGGCTCAGGGCAACAACAAAATGAGATGGCACAACAAAACCAGTCATTCCCGGGCAATGACTAGTTCCCCTCCTTATATGCACATTACTTTCCATTTACTTATCCATGTATAAACTTTTCTTTATTTGCATTGAATAAGTAAAGTTAATCTCATGGCCTGTGTGAGATAATGTGCAATCCAAAATGCACTCATGTTTTGTAAAAGCTAAAACACACTTGTGTTTCATAAAATCCAAAACACACTTGTGATTTAGCTTACACTAAAAGCATCATGTTCTTGAATCTAACTTTCTAGATCTCTCTCCCTCCATCTCTATCTCTAACTCTCTCTACATCTGTCTATCAATATTCCTCTCTTTGTGCTTATTGTTGAATGAATAAAACATCTAAGATGGGTGTGAATTAGTTGTATCTTATCATTACATTAAAACCCTCATTAATATTTGGATCCACATGCATTCATTAAAACCTTAATTTCTATTATGATGAATTAACATGAAAAGCATACAACATAAATTTAAACAACTTTAACACCATGCACAAGAGAACACCAGATTTATGTGCAAAACCTTAGGAGGGAAAAACCATAGTGAGGATTAGCTCACAATTTAAGTAATTGCAAAGTTAGTACAAAAGGCTCACTTCTAGAATATGACATACTGTCTAAAAAGGATCATAAACAAGGCTCACTACTATAATAGAAAGAAGAAAGAAGAAGGAATGTTATATAGAGAACATGATCTCAATGCAATAGAAAATCCACCACAATAGCTACAACACCTTCATAGCTCTCAAAAGGTCAAGACACCTTCAGTTCACTACTTTCAACAATCTTGCATTATAGCTCGCACTGTATTTCACATCTCTACACTTCACCAATTTTAATTTCACATCACAACACTCAACACAGCAACACACCTCATCTCCCATCAACTCACCTTGTATTTATACCATCCTCAACTTGAAAAACATCTTCAAGTTGGCTACACACACCTCACACTTACAAATTCAAAAATAGGTTACCACTAAGCATTATCGTAGTGGATAGGAATGAAAGCAGAGCAATACAAAACTTAAATGGGACCCAAATCAATAACACCACTCAACCACACACTACCACAAACAATATTTATCCTTCTCATGTAGTGTAAACACTAGGTCGGTCATTACCCATGCAAAAACCATTAAAATTTGAAGTACATGCTTCCTCAAATCCAAGGATAACTTGAGAACCACAAACCATGCTTTTAGATAATCTGGAACAATCCACAAACCACCTAAAATCCAACAAATCCTTCGCACCAACTCACAATTCAAGAATGTACAAGCCTAGTACAGTCAAACTACATTGTCATAGACTGTAACTCTAAAAACCATCTTTCAGAGTGAGAAACCTCAAACCCTCTTGAATGAGGTAAGCTACCAACATCATCAACTTGCCTTCAAAACTACAAGTCTTGAAACACAACTACGGAGAAATATGGAGCAAAGACATTTCTCCCAAACACCTCTGTAAACAATATTGCAACTCCATTTCACACACTAGTGAACATAAATCTCTCTGTAAATTGATCCAGACACCCAAAATTTGGATACAAAATCTTTGAATACCACCTATCAACATATATATCCAAATGACACAAATATGTCTTCAACCCAGAAGAAATGCATATTAGAACTAGAACATCTCTCTACAACATAGTACACCATTACAATTGTTGAATCATTACACAATTGAAACCAATGACAATACAAGCTTGTTGACATCAATAAAAACACCTTCATATTTGCAACAATCTCTTGCTTTGTCATTGATGGCAACACAAGATGTGAAAAACCACCAAAGACAACATACACACTATCCCTTTTGTCAGATTAGACAACCTACACAACATTCTTGCACACTCTTTCCCTTCCAAGATTCTCTCTTCAACTGGTCACTCTCTCTCCCCTTGAAATTTTGTTCCTTTTTCACATGCTTCACACTCCCCTTTTGAAATCAATAGCAAAGGATAAAATGTTTTGCATTCTTCTCCTCCTTTGACATTGAATAAAGATACATGCTATTGCTCCCCCATAGACAAATTGCTCACCACTATTCTACAACATACTCTTACTGTTTTGAATACTCCCCCTTAGGAGTACACAACACCCTTTGCAAAATGACAACACCCACTCCAAACTGAAACAATTTCACTACCTACTCCCCCTGAGAGGTAGCCACCAATATCAATTTAGATGAATAATAAATCCATAGATCTACTAGACTGATGCATCTCCATATCCATTTAAAGTTAAAATAAGGAGGGGCAGTAACCCCCAACTTCTCCCAAAGATACTCAAAAGTATCCTTAAGAAGAGCCTTAGTGAATATATCAGTAATTTGATCCTTTGTCGGTACATACTCAAGATTCACTTCATTCTTTAAAACCTTCTCTTTCAAGAAGTGATATCTAATCAAAATATGTTTTTTCCTTGAATGCATCACGAAATTTTTTGAAATGTTGATTGCACTTGTATTATCACAAAAGATAGAAATAGGCTCGTCATAGACCACTTCGATATACTTCAATGTTTGTCTCATCCACAACACTTGTGTGCAACAAGATGTTGTTGCAATGTACTCAACCTCTACAATAGATAAAGAAACTGAATCTTACTTCTTACTTAGCCATGATACTAATTTTCATCTAAGAAAGAATGCACCACCAGTTGTACTTTTCCTGTCATCTATACAAACAGCCCAATCTATATGTCATCTATACCATAATCCATAATCAAAAGTACCCTTTAGGTATCTGAATATCCTCTTCACTGCTGCAACATGTGACTCTTTAGGATCTTGAAATCTAGCCACAAGTCAAAGTGCATGCATGATGTTCGATCTAGTAGCAATTAGATATAGCAATCCACCAATCATAGATCTATACTAGCTCTGATAAGTCTTAGGTGATTCATCATCCTTACTCAATTTGCAACTAGCAACCATAGGAGTACATACTAGTTTGGAGTCTTCCATTCCAGACTTCTACAACATCTCTTTGGCATACTTTGACTATGAAATGAATATGCCTTTATCTTTTTGATTGATATGTAGCCCAAGGAAGAAATTCATCTCCACAAACATAGACATCTCAAACTCTTTATGCATCTCTTCTACAAATTTCTTACACATAGCTTCATTTCCTCCAAAAATTATATCATCAACATACACAACTACTATCAAGATTTGATCTTTTTCAACTTTGAAGTACAGATTACTATCTGTGATACCTTTATTGAATCTTTTTTGTATCAAATATCTATCCAACCTTGCATACCAAACTCTGGGAGCTTGCATCAATCCATATAGAGCCTTCTTCAATATGTAAACCATATCTAGTTTATTTGACAACTAAAATCCTTTCAGTTGTTCCATGTAAATTTCTTCTTCCAATTCTCCATTCAAGAAAGAAAACTTCACATCCATCTTCAATATACCTTAAAGTCCTTATGTGTTGCAAATGCCAAGAACAACCTGATTGCTTCCATTCTAGCCACCAGAGAAAATCTCTCCTCAAAGTCTACTCTTTCAACTTGTGAGTAACCTTTATAGACAAGCCTTTCCTTGTTTTTCACCACTTCTTCATTTTCATTTAGCTTGTTTCTAAATACTCACTTAGTACCTTGAATTATGTTCTTGTTTGTAGGTCTTGGGACAAGTTCCCAAGTCTCATTCTTCTCAATCTACATAATTTCTTCCATTTCCCTCATCCAATGCTCATCTTTGCATGCCTTACTCACTATTTTAGGTTCAACTTAAAAAATTAAACACAAATTTACCTTTTCTTTAGCAGCTCTTCTTCTTGTCAACACAACTTTTCTTTTTTCTCCAATGATCTATTCTTCATAATGATTTCTTTCTGGAGCTTCTTCCTCTTCTTTATGCACTTCCCATTCCTTAGCTTTTTTTTCTTCTTCTCTACAAGCAAGTTCATCTTGTTCATATCCATCTGTTACCACTAAATTTTTCAATTCTTCATTAACCTTAACACTTGCACTTTCAACAATTCTTCTTAGCCTTTTGTTGTAACATTTGTAAGATTTTCTTTTAGTAGAATATCCAAGGAAGATACCTTCTTTATACCTTGCATCAAACTTTCCCAAGTTTTCATCATCTCTTTTGATAGAGAATTTTCTTCCAAACACTCTAAAGTACTTGACAGTAGGGATGTTTCCATACCACAACTCATAAGGAGGACCTTTGTACTATTTTCCTTTTCTTGAACTCTATTAAGTATTTATACAACAATATGAATTGATTCTCTCTAGTAGACTTCCAGTAGGTTAGCTTCTTTCATCATAGTCCTTGCAGCTTCTTGAACAATCATGTTTTCCTTTCAACCACTTCATTTTGTTGAGGAGTCCTAGGGGTAGACCAGTGCCTCTTTATTCCATGATTCTCATAAAACATGTTAAATTCATTGGAGGTGAACTCTCCACCTTTTTTATACATCAAACATTTTATCTTCAAATTCATTTCATTCTCAACCATAACTTTAAATGCTTTGAATCTATCTAGGGCTTTATATTTTTCTTTAAGAAAAGTAATCCATGTCATTGTAGAATAATCATCAATCAAAATCATGAAATACCTATCTCCTTGAAGACTTATCGCTCTTGTAGGACCACAAAGGTTTGTATGCACCAATTCAAACAATCCGGTAGAAGATTGTTCTTTTCCCTTGAAACTACTTCTTATTTGTTTTCCAAATTGACAATCTTTGAAAACAACATTGATAGGCTTTGTAATCTTTGGAAAATCTCTCACTACTTGAATTGAACTGATTCTAACCAAGTTATCAAAATTGATGCGATACATCCTCCTATGCCATAACTAGTTATCATTAATCTGAGTCATAAAATAATGACCATCAACACCCTTGAGATGATAAATATTTCCATCTGTTCTCTTTCCAATAGTAATCACACTTCAAGACCCTTTTCTAATCTCACATCAATCATCCTGAAATATAAGATTGTACACTTTTCTACACATTTTTCCAACATTCAAGAGGTTATTCCTTAAACCTTTAACATAGTAAACATCTTCAACATTATGCCTGCCATCAAAATTGATTGAACCTATTCCACAAATATTAGCATCTAAATCACCTGCAAATTTAACAAGTCCTCTATCATACTTTTCAAGTTTAAAAAAATTACTTTTGTCTCCATTCATATGATTAGAGCAGCCACTATTAATAACCCAATAGTTCTTATCTTGTCTAACACGCAAAGCAAATACCAAAGTACCTTCAATCCTATCCTTTTTCTCCAGAGCACTTTTCTTCACACATCTTTCAGAGTTAGCAAAAACAGATTCATCTTTTAAAACCAAGAACAAGAATTCATTATCATCATCATCTCCATAATTAAATTCATCATCAAAAATACCAACATCTTCTCTAGCATAACAACTTTTCTTGATCATCTTACCTTTTTTTTCCTTGTTCATATTGTTCACAACCCTGTTTGGACATCTTGAAGCATAGTGACCTATTTACCCACAACTAAAACATTTAAAATGGAATTTACCTTTGTACTTACCGATTCTCTTTTTAATCCTTATTACAAAGTTAGCTTCCACATCATCAAGATCATCTCCATCTGAATCTTCAAATTTTTATAATTTTCCAACCTTGAAATAAGTCTCTACTTTTGCACCATTATTCAGACCAAATTTTCTCATTTCAAATGTTGTTAGTGTTCCATACAACTGATCTATAGTGTAAGTATTAAAATTTGTAACTTCCTCAATAGCATAATTTTTTTTACCATAATAATTAGGAAGAGTTCTCGAAAGGAAAGCAGAGTACGAAATACACCTTCCTAATCCTATTGGAGTGCTTCTATGATTTGAAAAATGAAAGAGCTTAGCTCTGCAACTTGTATGTAATTTTTATATCACTATAATACAAGTGATCTTGTTTTGGCATGTGGTTTTTTCTCCCGTAAGGGTTTTCCCATGTAAAATCTGGTGTCTATTCTATTATGTGCATCTTAAATGGACAATGATTCCAAAGTTTTAGAATTTTTTTGTATCTCTCCTATGGAATGGCATTAGGAAGGTGTATTCTACACTTTACTTTCCTTTCAAGTGGTATCAAATCCTGTCTAGTTGTGGTATACTTGTGGGTAGGATGGGTTTTTTGTGCTAATTTGTTTAGTGGGAGTTTTGTAGAGATTTCTTGGTTCTCAAATTGTTGCAGATTTAAGATGGCAAGCACATTTGGAAGGATAGATATTGAAAAGTCCAATGGTGGCAATTTTGAGTTGGCGAAACTTAAAATGGAAGATTTTGTCATGGATCTTGATTTATGGAGTGTAGTGTCCTCAACCAAACCAACAACCTCTCAAGATGATTGGGATGCAATGGATTGAAAAGCCAGGGGTCTAATAAGACTATGTCTGGCAAATTCAGTTCTTCTGAATGTCCATGAAAAGACAACAAAAATTTTGTGGGATAAACTTGGTGGCATTTATCAAGGAAAGTCTCTAGTAAATAAGTTATTTATACCGAAGAAGTTGTATTCTTTGAAGTTTGAGGAAGGTGTGTTTGTTGCAAATCACTTGAATGTGTTCAACATGATCATTGCTCAGTTGGGTATGTTGGTGTGAAGATTGAAGATGAGGATCATTGCATGCTCTTGTTGTGTTTGTTGCCTGACACATGGGATCACCTGGTAATGGATATTTTCCAAGCTTATCAAGCTATGACAATACAAATTCTCAACCCTTAGGTTTCACAAATGTAAAATACCTCTCATTCGGTGATTTGCTTACAAATATTCAACACCTTTAGATGTGATCCACACACTCTCAATGCTCTAATAAAGATTCAAACCCTTAGGTTTGTATATGGGAACTACCTCACATGCAATGATTTGTTCACAACTTCAAGAAATATCTCACTCGAACAACCATCCTCTATCCAACAACGACCCTGGAAGATGCTTCTTCTACCTAGTCTCTCTTAGTGGAGGAACTCTAAACCTTCTACCCAACTTTATCTTTGCTAGAGGATAGTAGTTATAGACCCTGTTTCATGGTTGTAACAAACATGTTTTCTACAACTCTTTCTCTTGATGCATACTCTATACTCAAGATTTTCTAGCCTTTTCTCAACCCACACTCACAAATCTTGCTACAATTGCCTCACGTTCAGAGATCTATTATAGACTCAGGATAACCAACTCTGATACCACCTAATGATGGATCCTCCCCTTACCTATAGAATCTTACACATACACACGAAAAGAGCAACCAAATGCAAGAAGAGAGAAAACATTTTCATTTATTACTAGAATGAAATTAAAAATTATATGCCATCCTATGGGTTGCATATTACATGCATCTGTTGACTGACAAATCTGAGTTTCCTTCCATTTTGTACTGTAAGATATTCTCTCACTTCCCTCAATGTCACTTGCCCTGTGCTCCTTCAGTGTTTATATCTCTCTCAAACTTTCCAAGTCGGCCTTGTTCTTTATTGCTCTTCATGTCATAGTTTCCATTATTGTCCAATCAGCTTTTGAAATCACCAAGTCATTATATCATAATCAACACCTCCACCAAGTTGGCCAATAGATAGGTACTCCACAACAATGATGTGGAATACATCGAATATCACTCTACCAAGTGTCGTAACCTAACTCGCCATCCACTACGTTGACCATCATCACCTCCATCAAAATATCACCAAGACTTTAAGATATTTCACTCTGAAACCCCCATATCACATTGAGAAGATACTAGTGTGATATCATCAGAATGACTAAGAGACATTAGAAGACCTAAAACTGACACCACCATGTCACATCGACATTGCTACCACCACACCATCGATGAGACACGCCTTGTCAAAGATACTTAGGAGTATCTCCTACTAACACCATTAGATCACCTTGACACAATGGTCAACTAAACCCACAAACATCAAAATGTTGAACATACATGGAATGTTGAACAAACATTTACGAATGTTTTGTTGAAAAGCATGACTCTCGCAGACATAGCTCCAGCACACTCCAATGAGATGTCAAAGAGACATATTTAGAACTCCCATCGACACCTCTTTATCTCTTCAATGAAAATAATACCAAAACAAGTTGTCAAAGAGACTTCTATGCAAGTATCACCAACACGTACTTGTCACGCCAAACACCCTATCCAAAGAACCATAGAATGTTGAATGATCATAAGGTGTAAAACCATGAATCTATAACCCTATGTCTATCACACACAAAATTGTCAAGCCCTTATTAGAATTAAAAATTAACCAAATCAATGCAAAATTTCTTTTCTCCCTAGATGCTCTTGAATCATAGGTTCAATTGAAGCTAGGAGATCTTAAGAGATATCTCTCAAATTTTGAAAAGGTTTTGGAGGTCCACCC
The DNA here is from genome assembly GCA_007258455.2 of Sequoia sempervirens. NCBI lineage: Eukaryota > Viridiplantae > Streptophyta > Pinopsida > Cupressales > Cupressaceae > Sequoia > Sequoia sempervirens. Next base: position 54,761 of record VDFB02370497.1, on the reverse strand, counting down.
TGAGAACTGTGAGAGCTTAAAAGTTGTAGGCCATATATATGCTCAGGAAGGGCTAGCTGAGAAGGATTTGGAAATTTTAAGAAAGGAAACTCTCATAGATCCACCTAATGCACATGCATTTATCAAGATGATGAGTTATTAATATTGGAGGACCCCAGTGCAGCCTTAGATTCTCTTAAGACACCAAAGTCTCTTCTAAAGAAGAGCAAAGAAGAAGTACTCATTCAATTTTTAAACAACATTGGGGTTCTTCATTTTGAGCGTGATGAACTAGAGTTGGTTAAACAAACTTTTATGGAGGCATTAGGAAATGATGTTTTGCCTCTACATAAATCTTTGTGGTTAGTTTTGTGTACTTTTAACTTGTAGGATTCTCATAGTTAGTGAAAAAGGTATTGTTCATGAAGGAATGGAAAAGATGCGTAGAGCCTTTAAATTATACCTGTATTGTGCAATGGCATTGAATCATTTAGCAAACCATTTTTCCTTCACTACAAGGGAGCATGTTCTTGTGGAATAGTTGACTGAGATAGCTCTAATTTCAACTAACCACCCTCTCATGAAAGCTCATTCATATTATAATATTGCATGATCTTATCATAGTAAATGTGATTACGACACCACTGGTCGCTACTACATGACATCAATCAAGAAAAACCAAAGGCCACAGGATTTTTTGGACAGGTTGAATTGAAGCTAGGAGATCTTAAGAGTTCTCTCTCAAATTTTGAAAAGGTTTTGGAGGTCCATCCTGTGAACTATGAGAGCTTAAAAGTTGTAGGCCATATATATGCTCAGCAAGGGTAGGTAAAGAAGGCTTTGGAAATTTTAAGAAAGGAAAATTGCATGGATCCATGTGATGCCCATGCATTTATCAAGATGGGTGAATTATTAATCTCGTCAGACCCCAACACAGCCTTAGATTCTCTTAAGAAAACAAAGTCTCTTTTGAAGAAAAGCAGAGAAAAAGTACCCATTCAATTGTTAAACAACATTGGGGTTCTTCATTTTTAGCATTATGAAATAGATTTGTCTCAACAAAATTTTATGGAGGCATTAGGAAATGGCATTTGGGTTGAATTCATAAATAAAAGCCCCAATGCTAATTCTACTGTTTTTCCTGTGCTCTTTAAGGATATGAAATTCTTTCATCAACTAGAAGAAGGTGGTGTTTCACTTGAGTTACCATGGGATAAAGTCACAACACTATTTAATCTTGCTATGTTATTTGAATGGCTACATGATACTAAAAAAGAAAATCTTCTTATACAAGCTAATATTGTTCAAGCTTCCTAATTATGTGGATGCATATCTACATCTTGCAGCCATGGGTCAGGCTCAAAATGAGATCGAACTAATCCTAGACTTGATTGGGGATGCACTTAAGGTGGATAAAAACTCATCAAATGCTTTATCTATGCTTGGAAAAATAGAATTGAAAACAGATGACTGGCTTAAAGCAAAGAAACAATTAAAGTTGCACAAAGTGAATCAGATGCAATGAATCCTTATGTTGAGATTTCACTTGGAAATTGGAATTATTTTGCAGCATTTTACAATTAGAGGAGGGATCCAAAGGTGGAGGCACAACATCTTGAGAAGGCTAGAGAACTATATTGTAAAGTGTTGGCACAAATACCATGAAATGTTTATGCTACAAACGGGGCAGCCATTGTGCTAGCTGAAAGGGGTCAATTTGATATTGCAAAGAAAAATTTTACACAGGTACAAGAAGCATATAAAAAGAAACATCTTTATTCAAATGTCTGATGTGTGGGTAAACCTAGCACATGTTTACTTTGCACAAGGATAGTTTGCGCTTGCAATGAAAATGTATCAAAATTGTTTGAGGAAATTCTATTTTGGCACAAACACCCAAATTTTATTATATTTAGCTTGAACACGTTATTAAGCAAAACAATGGCAAGATTGTAAAAGAACATTATTAAGAGTAGTAGGTTGTAACTACTGTAAGTTGCCAATCAAAAAGCTATAGATGTATTTAATGTAATGAGGGTTTTTGAATTACCTCTGAATTTGCTACAAAGGGCGTCCCCAAATCTGACTTCGCTATAGAGGACCTCATCAACTTCAAATTTATTGCATCAAACTCCAAATTCATTGCCCTTGTCTGCCTTTTCAGAAGTCTCCAAGTCCTCTCCAAATATTTTAGTGTCAGGCTAACCTGCAACTAACAAATGAAGCAAGGAATATTTCTACAATGAATGTGAATAAACACGAATAAGTGCCAATACATCAATGTGCACAATATAGTGTGCCAATAATTGGACAAAACGTGTTTTTAAAATTGTCTAATTTGTATTTGGTGACTAACTATTTAGTCATTTTTATTTTTGCGACTGAATAATTTTTTAGTCAATGACCGAATAAGTCATTTGTTTACTCATTTATAGCTAAATTGCAAAAAATTAGTAGAATTTAGTCAGTTTTAGTTGTTGTGACTAAATTTTTTAGTCACCTAGTCATTTATTTTCCAAATTCTACTAGTGAAAGGAGGATATCAGAGTGTCTGTTGCAAAAGGCATGGAGAAAGGAATCCTTATCAAGTTTAAGTTATTACAATAGTTATAATAGGTTGCGTAGTAAAAATTATGCGAAGAATTTTGGAATTAATATGAGGGCTGGAGGATTTAGGAAGCCTAGGAGTCCTCCACAAAATTTGCTTTCTCTGCTTTTAAATACTTGAACTTTTTACCTAAATGTGCCTCTATATGTTGAAGTAATAGAACTAATTTTAGCTCAACTTTTTTGGTTGGACTTTGATAATCCTAAAAAACCAATTTTCTTGTACAAAATTGCAAACAAGGGCAATCCATCAAGATGTACAAAATCTTCAGCTTGAACTATTACATCAAATTCATTAACTGCAAACAGAAATGAGTGCCTTTATGAACAAGGTGCTGGAAAAGCAATCAGATTTAATGAAAGCCCTACGAATAGAAAATGAACATATGTGTCGGCTCCTTTAGAAGAAGAGCTTTGCATTTTGTACTAATTTCTAGTTTTTTCTCTATGTCAATACTAAGGGGGGGAATTAGAATTTATTATTTGAGATATATAGTTAAATAAATAAATTAACATGCTATTGTTAATTTAATAAATAATTTTGGTTTTGGAAGTTATATTCTCATAACTAGTTTCATACAGGAATAATGGCCTTATAAAGCCAATACTATATAAACCCTACAACACATAGTTCACACACTAGTGAGTAAAACTTTCTTTGCACAACAATCTAGACCAAGAGATTTTGGAAATAACATTTATGAACACCTCTGGTCAAAATATCCAAATAGCACAAGCATATCTTCAACCATGAAGAAATGTGGAGCAAAACCAAAACACCACTCTATGTATTAGAAAACCTCTACAACACTTTGTTTCCTCTCAAAAGCACTTGGAAACCAAGCACAAAAGGCACATTCTCATCACCTTCAACACTTTCTCAACATCATCAAACCAACTACAACATAGCTATACATCCATAAACAAAAACTTATGAAAGCAACACTAAAGGTTGACACTAGTAGCACTTACTAATGACAACATAATGAAACTAATCAAAGTAGCATCACAATTAATGACAACACAAACATAAGCTTGTTGACATCAATGACAACACCAACTTATCATACGTGCCTCAAATAGTCCTATTCACATTTCTTAAGTCTCCACTTAGGGACTTTTAGGATTTTTTCTCACTTCATAACATTGAGACATGTGTCCTCATTGTTTGGAAAAAGTCGTGGATAAATATTGGGGACAAACTATCCTTGTAATTCTATCAAATGGGCTTAATACAATTGAATCAATCCACATAAGTTTTATATTGGTTTCCTTAGTTTGTTCCTAAATGTCAATTTGGGGATAGTAAACTTTAGATAGGTGTAGAGACTATATACCTAAGGGTTGGAGATAACAAGATGAGTATTTATGAAATGCATTTGGAAATTAAAAGTTCTGCTAATGGTATCCCTTGAAATTGGTGCAACTTAATTAAATCATATTTTTAATCAATAGATTCTTATGTCAAATCAACACACACTTGGAATTTTACTCTTAGATTCTAAGATCAATGTCTTGAAATCACCACAATGCTTTAAATATCAATGGTAAAATTAGAAAAGATAACACTGAAATCTCATTTAAACAATTCTAGTAACAAGAGCTACAATAACCAAGCGATAGGACCTATGGTGTCCTAGGGACAGGATCTAATAAAATTGTGCAAATTGTTTCCTTGTTTTAAGAGAAGTGTATCTTTCGTAATTTTGTATACATGAACTACCCCTGTAATTTATACTTGTGCCACGTGTTAATGATATTTTTAAAAGAAAGCATGCACTACACTTAATAATAACACACTTATAAAATTACTTAAACAAATATAAATCATACCTCGTGCAAAATAACAAGAAAATATGTCCTATCATTGGTTAAGAAGCAAGCCATGTCTCCTAACCAGTTGACTGAAGAATGTGCTCAAACAACACGCAGATTCAATTTTGGTAACTTGATAATAGTCTTATCTTTATATATTAAATTTGAACGAAAGATTGTCTTTCACATACGAGAGAGTATCCAAATAGAAAACAAAATATCTAAATAGATATTTAATGGTTTGTAATTATATAACAAGAAATACTCTAAGCAGTTTTGAAAATAGTGAGGTGGCCTCCAACCACTATTTTCCAAAGACCCAAAACCAATTACAAAAACCCGATTATAAAACTAATTACTAAACATATGCTAAAAGAAAATAACTAATGGAAACCAAAAGATCATGGTAATTCGCTAGGAAATCTTCATCACTTGTCCTCTCGACCTCAAGACCCCTGTTGCACACAACCATCGAAATTAGTAATACATAATTGGTTAATTGCTAGAGTATTTTGCATCCTCCAATCCACATTAATTATCTTTAATTCTTTACAATTATTATGGAAATTTAGGAGGAGAAAGGCCAAAAGGTAAGCTAGGATAAACAAAAAAATAGGCAATCCCATACTGGAATTAATGGTAGACTTTCAACCCATCACTCATCACTTAAGACACCTATTACATGCATACTTGCCACTTTCTCACACAATTATCAAGTAAGCTCACAAGTGTTACACATTTGGAGGGGTAATTAGTCATTATCTCCTACCTTCTCACCTCATGCACATTGTCTATATATGTAAGGTTTCTTATTGTATTTACACGCGCTTTGATATTTGATAGATATCTTGTTATGTTTATCATTTCACTTGTGGAAGATTATCAATTTGCACTATCTAATCTTGGCATTCTCCAACACATGTTAGATACTAATTTTGACCAAATGACTACAAGGTCTTATAGACAAGTTAATTATGCTCTCATAACTCATGTTATGCAAAATGATGAGTCAAAATATTTTTCAAAATCCAATGCAAAGAGTGGGTTGCAAGTATGAAAATTAAAATGGTTTCCATCGAGTGAAATGACACTTGGGAATTGGTCAAATTGACCCCTGGTAAGGATGTTGTTAAAAAGTGGATTTATAAAACTAAATATAAATCTAATGGGACTACCGATAAATATAAGGCTAGACTAGTTGCCAAAGGGTGCTCTCAACAGGAAGGTATTGATTGTACTGAAACATTTTCTCTTGTAGCTAGGATGGATTATGTTAGATTACTCTTGTCCTTAGTTATTCAAAATGGATGGAATTTTTATCAAATAGGTGTTAAAGTTAGTTTAAAATGGTTATATTGTTTACAAAGTTTGTGTTTCTCAACCTCAAGGTCTTGGAGTTCCTTACAAAGAATATTTTGTTTACGAGTTGAAGAAGGATTTGTATGGTCTAAAACTGGCACCCAGAGCATGATACTCTAGAATTGATTCTTTTTTTAGAAAAAGGTTTTGTAAAAGTTCAGTTTGATCCTAGTCTTTATATTAGACATTTTGGTAAGGATATTCTAATTTTTATTTTGTATGTGGATGATCACATATATAGTGGGAATAATTCCTCTTTGTTTCCTAAATTTAGAGAAACTATGGTTTTAGATTTGAAATGACTGATTTAGGATAGATGCAATACTTTCTTGGTCTTCAATTTTGGCAACATACAGATAGTATATTTTTGTCCCAGTAGAAGTATGAACTTCATATCTTCTTTAAAGGTTTCATATGCAATTAGTTGGACTCTCTTATCTTTACATCACTTGTTCCACCTTCTATTGCACTTACACATAAATCATTAAAAATAACTACCATATGAAGTTTATAATTCTCTATATTGTTCCATTTAGGAATGATTTTCATCTTTTTTGAGGTCTCATTTCCTACCTTTGTATTATTTCATTCACAAGACACCTCATTTTTTTCATTGTCCTTTGCTACACAAAAAGTGTATGTTCTTGTGTTACTTCCTTTAGCCACTCTCATTCCTTCTCTAAGAAAGTGATGATTATCTACTCTCTTTTCATCAATAACAAGATTCTCCAAATATTTTTATAACCACTCCTAGTTAGTAGTAGTTGTATTATTTAAAACCAATATGACTTCATCACAAATGTAGCTCTCAAAGATCTTCATCTTTGTTTCAACTTCTTCTCTAATATGGACAAATTTTATTGCTACAACATCTTGGGCCACGTTGTGTGATAGAATACATTCCTCTTCATTATAGTCTTTCAACTCTTCTCCTCTTATATTATAATCTTCAATAGATTCCCATTCTTTGAGGTAACACAACTCAATAGATTCATATAGCTCATCCTCTTTATCTTTATCTCATTCATTTGTCTTTGCTCTATAAAACTCTAAGAAGATCACATTTATGGATTTTTTATCCATTAATATTTTTTCTAACATTTCAAGGGATTTCATCTTTCCTCATTCTAATAGTTCTATCCCCTAGATAATCCTTAAATCTATAGATACCCTATATGAACATAACTCTTGCTCATAATGTGAGTATTTATCATCACCATTCTTTTAACCTTCTCACAATTCTATAATGCATTTCTTGTAGATATATTTTTATTTTCCTTAAAATTAAATTTCATGAATCATATTCCTCCAACACTTAGATATCCTTTTTTTCATATTGTGATACCATACTCTAATTTTTGTAATTCCTTTTTTTCCTCTATTTTTTTCTTCTACATGTATTTACCCTATTCTCTCTTAACACTTAGATATCCTTTTTTTCATATTGTGATACCATTCCATATATTAATTTTAACTAATTATAGTTAGCTTAATGACCTTTACCACCTTCTTCCTATCTAGAAATATCAACAACCAACTTTTTCTTTCTACCTAAATAGAATACAAAGTGTTCTCCTTATTTTTGATTTCCCTCTTCCTATGCCTTCTATTTCATTATTCTTCAAGATGTCTTGAAAATGTAGATGCTTCACTTTAATTGCTATAATTAGAATATCAATTTATTTTTAAAGGAAGAGGTGAAGGCTCAAATTAAAAAAAAAAAAAAGACTTTTCTTGCAACACATAATACTATGGTGAGCGCCACACCCAATCTACTAAAGGCCCATAACATTTTTTGTACTTTTATCTCCTCTTATTTTGACTACATATTCAACAAAATCAAATTTTAAAAAAAGTTCTAATACTTCAAAAAATAACTTCTCACCTCTTGTGACTCATTAGCCTTCTTTTAATGTGGAAAATCTTAACAAAAAAAATTAAGTTTGCATTTAGTGTCAAAAAATGCCATGATGTTTGTGACATGTATAAGATCAGTGGGCATAAAAAATTAATGGATACTCTACTTTTTTGGAGATGTTTATAGGTTGTAATGACATATGTTGAGGAAATTGGCCCACAATGTTGTATCATTCAAATACCATGGCCATGTAAATCCTTAATACAATAATAATAAATCCTCTTGATTATTCATAGCTTGAAACCACATACCATCTCCTTTGTTATTTCCTTCCTTTTCTTTTGATCTTAACTTTGATTGGTCTCATTTTACATTGTCAGTGAGGAAGATTGTCTTGTATATTCATCTCCTATTCTTCTTCTCAATTCTTAAATTAGGTAGGATTCAATGATAGTGTCAATATTTTCTTCAACTTAGCTTCACATCAAATTCACTACACTTATGCTACCAAAGAATGGTTGAGAATTGAATTTAATGGGTAAATATATAATATTATTTTCTTATTTCTCTAATACCAAATTGATGTAGTACCTTATGTGAACATAGACATTATTTAATATTCATCACCAAGACACAACAAACAACATAAGTAAAAGTGAAAATTTAAGAAAAAATTAAGAAAAAAAATGGTATTAATTAGAGAGGTCCCCCATTACATGTATTGATCTCCCCCTTCCATCAAAATTACTAGATATCCCCTACTAAGTTCAAGTGTTATCTAAATTATAGACTAGATTTTTGGAGTGACAAAACTATTACTAGATCCCTAATCTCACACTAACACTCGTAAATAGCATGTAAAATAACAACTATACCCCAAAAAATTTGAGTGGTTACAAGCAACCCCAAAACGATAGGAGAATCAATCAATCAACCCCTTGTTTAGAGGAATAGATTTAGATTGATTCATTTTTCCTACCTCAATGTCTAAGTCCAATTTAGAAGGAGTTTAAGAATGAATTATTTTATTATATTTTACATTAAGATTGAATTATTTTATTATATTTTACATTAAGATTGAATCTACCATGCCAAAACAAATAAGAATTAAAATGTTAAGACAATTTTTTTTTATGGATAAGTATCTTTGTTTAAAAAATAATTTTACAAATATTCATAGAAAAAGGAATGGTGGAAAGAGTTAGATCCCAAATTTCCAAACAAGACAAAAATAAAACACAATTAGAATAAATCACTACACAACAAGAGCAAGAGCATTAGGAGAAGAAGATAGCTCTCAGTCATTCAGTTTAATCATGTATCAACGAGGTTTGACATGTCCATAGAAGGTTTCCAACCATCATTACCAACATCATATTTATTAATCTTTAATAAAATCATGAATAGGAGAAATATGAGGAGCCAACTAAGGGAATTTGATAGATTCTAGCCAACCATCAATCCAACAACTAAAATATAAAGGAGAGGTAAAATCATGGCTAGTAGATTTAGAGCATCCTTGTTGAGCACGGTCCCTACTCATAGGAGGTGGATAAGCCTAAGAATGAGCAACCCAATTGGTATGACCAAACTAGTTATGTACCCAATGATGACCACAATGTGGATAATGACCTCAAATAGAGGAAGGAATCAAATAAACTCTAAATGTAGTACATAGTTCGAGTGCAACCTTGTTGGATTGCAATTGAATATGTATAAGAACATTAGATTAAATCATAGATTTAGTAGACAGAGAGAAATTGGGATCAACAAAACATCTAGAAAATAGAGTAGCAATTTTTTCCTTCTAAAATGTTAAAGGAATTTTTGACTTGAAGGTATGCTAGACCTAAAGAAATTGAGAAGGAATTGTAGGCCAATCCACTAACAAAAAAATGTGCCAAGAAAATATTTCATACCAAAAAGGATTGAAAAATCATGAATTTAGATCGAAGAAAATTGATCTCTTAGAAAAAACTAGAAAAGATACTTCAAAAATTCTTGATAGCAACAAAATAGACATGGGAGATCTTGAATTCCAAAATGGGTTGATCTTGAACCAATAGGAAAACATTGGAAAAGAGTATGCTAGGAAAATGAGCAAGCTTGGGGTCAAGAATAACTAAACAAATAGTGTAAAATATGGATTAGTAAATTATTAATGAATATTACAATAAACATCTCTAATTTAATATAAACTCCATAGATAAATAAGGAAAAAGTTAAGAATGACCTTTGTGGGCATGTGTAGAAAGATGGGGGGCCAAAAAATGGCCATTACCACTTTTTGGTCCATCTAGGATATAACACGAGCACGTTATAACACACTCACATTATGTCTTGGTACCAAGTCAAGATGTGCTCACTTTTTTTCTAAACATAAAATCAAAATTTTAAAGAGGTCGAGCTCATTTGAACTCAAAAGTGAGCTTGGCCTCTTACTTTTGCAACAACAAACTATGAGCGATAAAATGCACACACAATCTAAAGTTGATCAAGCCACCATCAAAATTCTACCACAACATCTAAAGGTTAAAGAGGTAGGATTTTCTAATTTTTAAGTGTAAAAATTAAATTAAACAACAATTTAGAAATTGTTTTGATTCAATGTTTTATGATTTTCAAAAATTGAAAATCCTTCACCAATTCATGAAAATCCTAGTTCACCATTTTATGAATTCCTGGTGAAAAACATGGATAACAAAAACGCTCCTCTATCAATTCCATGACATCCTCTTGAGATGCAAGAAAACCTAATTTGATTAACCTAATAAATCAAATTGAACACAATAAAAGAGAGCTTCAAACATTGTTTGATAGGTTGAAAAACCAAATGGAACTAGTTACCGTTGGTCAACCCTCACCATTTTATTGGAATTTATATCTCTCATATAAGATCTTGTGGTAATTAATTGTTTGGTTAGTTGGATTTTGTTGGAAATCATGTTACATATTTTGCATTTTAATAAAGAAATTACACATGTCCTCCAATTTTCTCTGCATTTGTCGTGTTGATGATTTGCAGATCACCTTTAGAATTTGTTTACAATTATTTGATAACTTCACATTGTTGGCAGCACATTTACCTAAGGCCCTATATCGTAACGATATGTGGCTCAATGAGAAAAATAATCTTAACCAACTTCGTGCATGGCATTTACAAAACTGGAAATTGGAACTAATATTAAACAAGTACATTATTTTAGGCCAATCACATGGTTAAGTTGAACCCAAAAATTCCTAGTTCTTCTGGAACTGTTGTCTTATAACCAAATGTCCCTATGGTTGGCAGCATATGGCAGCATTTTTTTCTTATAACCGAAGATCTGTGCTTTTGGAAGACCCCACCTCTTTTGGGGAATACTACCAAACCTGATTTTGTTTGTCCAGCCATTGGAAAAACTGTATATGTTCTCTGTACACAAGACAAGATCCTCAGTGGTGAAACCTGGTTATTTGAATCGTAATGAGTTGGTGAAAAGGAAGTAAATCAAATTTTGATGTTATAGTACCTAATACACAAAGTAAACCAAAAAATGATGTTTTTGACAAATGTCTTGTAGATTCTATGAAGATGTTGAGGTAGTTAATGTGAGTAACAATCTAAAATCCAAAAAGCTTTAGCAACATCCTAGTCTAGTGATTGATCAACCATATTGTTCAAATCAAACTATTTGTGAAGTAATGAATCTGACCGCAAAGAACAAAGCATCGTGTTGGTAGGGAAAATCTATGACATTCAGGTGAAGGAAGGCCAGTCTTTGGGCATTGCCAACAAGAGTAAGGAGGTGTTAGATGAAAAGAGATCTATGGTTCATGTCAATGTAAAACCTGAAAGTATTATTTCTATCACTGGTTTGGCACCCCCACTACAACGTTCACTACCCAAGTCTCCTTCTGAGTCATGGCGTTGGCGTGCCATGCCTCAGACTCCCTCTCCAAATTCACCATCATCACGGCATTCAAGACTTGAAAGTCCTCTCTTTGAAATCTGCAACAACACTCAAAAGCATCAATTGCTGATCCGAAGTGGGAGACCATTGTGAAGTCAGCTTATGTGCAACCTGGCCATTTGCAATTTTCAAAGGTATATTTCCAGAACTCGTCTGAATTTGTGAATTTTAGATAATAACTTTATTTGCATCGAAATTATATATGAGTTAGAGTCTTAAATAGTATACAAAATTTTATGGTCCCTAACTATTCTTCAGATTTCTGAAACTGTGCATTTAACACAAACACTATCTAATAATAGCAACATGAATAATCTCCTATTTTTCTATGTTTCCAGGAGCTCAATTATTGGACATCTCATAGCAGCTTCCACAACAATGGATCCTAATTGTATAAGAAATTACCCCAGGTAGGCAAATAGTCCAACCTAAATAGTCTTCTGTGTGTACCCAACATTAGGATTTTCCTACACATTGGGCATCGACTCACACCTCCATATGATACAACAAACAATGGGTGTTACTGTACACCACACCTGACCATTAGCAATAACAACCCTTGCCTTTGTATACAAATTGAAATTCATTATTTGCATCTAGCAACCTAATGGGTGCTTGTTGATTTATGAATAGACGACTGCTGATACAAACTGCATCTTTTAATTTATAACTTAATTGCAAAATTAAAACACATTGAAGAATAGTAAAATTAATAATGTTCCTATTACACATCTCTATACCTCATTGTCAAAAGTGTCATTCAAAAACACAATCACTGGTTTATTAAGAAACACATCCCATAGAATCACTGGTAAAAACTTGTCAAATTTATAAGATAAATTGTAACCCAAAAATTAGACACCAAAACTATATATAGAGAAAGCAGTAAAACCAAAATCTATAAAACCCTCAAAAATTGAAACTCAAATATTAAAAGTAGAAAATACTTTAGGATTCTTCAAAATCATCAAACATTATTTTAAAAATAAAATCTCGAGACATTGCAAATTTAGGAAGTCATGGAAGTTCCACACCCTATTTCATTTCTTGTATTGAAAAGTTTTCATTGCATGTTAGGGAGATGCAAGTAGTTGTGCAAAACAAGATCACATTGTCAATAAACTTGCAAATTGCCAATTGCCTTTTGGGAACCCCAAAATTCCAAATCAAAGTTTGGGCTTCGATTGCTATTTGCAAGCTCATGCAAATCACTTCCCTGAAAGTGCAAATCATTTCTTAGCCTTAGAGTTGATAGTAACAACCAATTGTGCAAGAAAAGAAAATAAATCTAATGGCGAACGTATGAGCCAATGGAGCAAAGCGATAGGAGCCAACGGGAAGATTTATTTTGAATGGCGATGGTGTGCAGGCTCTGGTGTGGTGCCTTCTGCTGGAGGTGGCCTGCGGGAGCCCTTTTGTTGGGTTTGCCTTGTGGATGGTTGTGATTTCCGTCTCACGAGTGATTTTGGCATGGTGAATGAGCCTTTGAACGACGTTCTCCCTCAGCTCGGCATGTCCTGTGGTGCTACATGGGGCTGTGTGGTCAGGGACCCTATTCCTCCTAACAAACGAAAAAAAAAATTTGATGTTGCTTGTGCCTAGATTCGTACTGTTCAGGATAGGGTTCGACCTTTCCTGCACCAGTGCCTCCCTGTGGTGGTCTGTGGGCTAGAGGTTGTTGAGAATGAGGATTTCATGTGTGCCAGGATGTGGTTTGTAGGTTTAACATTTTGTAGCCCCCTCCGGATCTCCATGAGTGGGTTTCCGCTTTCCTGGAAACCTATTGTTTCTAGGTCCATTGACCTCTATCCCAATGCTAGAGGTTTTTCTTTGCAAGCTTTACTTCCACTGAGGATCATGACCGAGTGCTTAACCAGGTGTGGATGTGAAGTGTTCATTTGCTGTTTATTTGGCCTTGGTCTCGCCATTCAATCCTCTTATGGAGCCTTTGAATATCAAATCAATTTGTTCGCATCTCCTCTCCAGTTTTGGGAGGATTCTTGTTTTGAGGCTATTGGCAATGCCATTGGTAGCTTTTTGAAGGTGGATTCTATGTCCGGGATCTTGGGCATACTACAGTGGCTCGTAGTTTAATCGATTGGACATCTCTTTTTAAACCCTGAGGGCTCTCCATGTAAAGAGTACAACACCCTTTAAATGTTGCTTACTTTATCAAAAACATTTCTCAGCCTTGAATCCCTTTCTGCACTTAGCAAATCTCTGCTCGACCTCGAACAGTCACAAGAAGGAATACAAATCATCAACACATGACGGAATCGATGGAATGGCTTGCGAAACATTCGAATTTTTTGGCAAAAGTGTTAACAATATTGTGAAACAAAAATTTCGTAACCTATGCCAGTATCCTCCACGCCTGTGCCAAACTGGGAGCCATAGATCAGGTATGAGTGCCCATCAAAGCATAATGGGTGCAGATTTTTGTCAGATATTATAGTTGGAAATGCTTTCATTTGAAGCATCAACATGGCACACAAACTTTTTGACATGATTCCTGAATGAAATGTGACCAATTTGCAAAATATGGAAACACAGACAGGGTATGACAACTGTTTGACATAATTCTTGAAAGAAATGTGGTTTACATGTATGGGAAAGTCCAGAACCAGATAGGGTATGCAACCTGTTTGACAGAATTCCTAAAAGAAATATGGTTTTGTTAAACGTAGAACTGGTGCACAAACTGCTTGATTGAAATCATCAAAGAAATGTGAAGCGCAGATAGAGCATGCATACTGTTTGACAAATATCTCAAAGAAATGTGTGATCCATGATACGGTGCATGAGCTATTAGTAGAATGTCTTGAAGAGATGTGGTCCTATGGCAATGCTAGGGTGTAATGGATGAGGAGGAAGAGAAGTTGTACAAAATACAGAAGATCGAAATGACAAAGTGGTTCCTTAAGAACTCCCGTCATGGAGAAACCCAATATGTTGTCAAAGACATTAGATGGGTGTTAATGGACGAGAGAATGTACATAATGGCCACAGTGGAAGCCTTCCCCCTTCATAATAAGTTTCACAAGATATCTCTGGAGATGCGCATTTGAAGCGGTTAGGTGATTGTAGCAGAATTTGGTGAGCTTGATGGAACTTATTTGGATCCGCTACTGCTCAAGTGGCAACCATCAACCATGTTAAACAAGTGCGTACAGAGGTTAGACCTCCTACAGCTGTGGAACTCGCATCAATATATGTCGAGGAGTTTCGTTATGCTTTGGACAATGAGCTTTCTAAATATATTGATAAAGCTCATCCAGAAGGGGAATTCTCATTTTCTTCCAAAACTGGAAAAGATTTTGAAGGAGAAGGATTCAACTTTGGACTTACTGTGATTACTGTGGCTAAATATAGCCTCCAAATTTCTGCAAAGGATGTTGTTGTTCAGTTTGGTAAAACGATTTTAGGAAGTGGAATTAAAAGGTAAATTTGTTGGGTTTGGTGAAGTTTAAATATTCTTTCTAATTATGACAGGAGTTTCTCTCACACTCAAAACATGTCTTTTGTAACTGACTTCTTTTTGGCATGTATTTGCTAAATTAGAAATTGACCGTTTTGGTGGATTTTTTCCATTTTGGAGATGAGATTGAATTGTAAAGTTATTGTTGCATGAATATTGTATTGTATTGAGAATTAATAAATGAGATTCCCCTGTCGAAAGTGGATGTAGTCTATAAGACGAATCACTATAAAATCCTGTGTTCTTGTTTTGTTCATTTTATTTTTTGCAATCTTTTCTTTCGTTTATTCTATTGTCATTAAATTCAACAATTGGTATCAAAGCTTTGGTGAAAAAGTTGTTTTGGAAATTGTTAAGAATTTGCAAGAAAATGGACATAGCAGTTTTGGATGATTGGGCTTGAGCTCTCATGTCTTGGTCGTGTGGTTCTCAAGAGAGTTTTGATTAAGTGGGAGCTATTCATATAGATGATGATGAAGATTTCTAGTCTTCTCGAAAGAAGCTTTTGGATCAATTAGATGATAAAGCTAATTCTATTATTGAGGAGTTTCTTGGTATGTTGGAACTTGGCAGTGACATAGAGCAACTACAAGAAATAAAAAGTGTTGTGGCTCAATCTAGAAAAGAGGAAGAGGTAAAAGAAATATTTTGTTTTGCTGATAATGAAGTTTCTCATTTCAAGTTGGAGCAGGAGCTTGCCGATTCAAACACACCGTGTTCAAGGAATGGTTCTAGTACTCTGTCTCTAGGGAAAAAGATTAGATTTGATTTTCCAATGGAAGTAGTCTCTATTATTGCAGAAGGTAGCAAATTAGATGTGCTAGAGAGTCACAATTAAATGGGAGTTGTTGTGACAATTGCGGACAGTGACACAGAGCTAGATGAAATTGTGCCAATGGAAATAGATGATCCTCCTGTCTATTTGGATGTTGTAGAGGA
This sequence comes from Sequoia sempervirens, assembly GCA_007258455.2. Classification (NCBI taxonomy): domain Eukaryota; kingdom Viridiplantae; phylum Streptophyta; class Pinopsida; order Cupressales; family Cupressaceae; genus Sequoia; species Sequoia sempervirens. Next base: position 38,773 of record VDFB02370497.1, on the reverse strand, counting down.
ATTGCATGTTTTGGTAGAAGCTGAGAATAGTGATACCCAGTATGGCAAAGCTATGGACATGGAGTCTATTCATGCAGAGGAGGAGAAATTTCAGGCTGATAGCACAGACGCGGCTAGTGAAAAATCTATACTGGAGGATATTGAAAGGTTTTTGGAGAAACTAAGAAAGAAGAAGCAGAAAGCTTCTAAATTCCAAGTTCAATAAGAGAGGATGGAGGTGGAAGGGTATATAGGACAGCCTTTGTATTCAAAGTGGTTCAGATCAATGGAGGAGGATCAAGCCATATTTGTGGACGAGGTGAAGTGTGTGGGTTGTCTGAAATATGCTTTGCTAGTACCCAAGACGTTTGTAATCGAGACTGCCCATGGTCGGGCCCAAGCCATTAGACAGTGAGCTGAGTCAAAGGAAACTGTTAGTGATGCCATACAAGCATGTCCTGTCGATTGCATTTCATTAGTGGAAAGACAACATTCGATGGATATGATTGTCTTGATGTCTACTACTGAAGAGCTTCAGAGGGTCAAGCAAGAGCTAATCTTAGCTATGGATTCAAGGACCCTACTCATTGCTCATGTTTTGAACTTGGTTGTCGATGATTGTGCCATTGAAGAAGGGATCAAGTTGCGCTTTGATTTCTTTGAGAGTGGTTTGAGGCTTAATGACGATAAGGAATGTCTTTTTCCTATTCTGTGAAGCAATGAGAATGCGCCAGTTGCAAAGGAGGTTCAGGACAATGTGAGGGAGATGGCCAGGGTGTGGAGGAAAAAGATGGGGCTTGAAAAGAGCTTGGAGAGTGCAAGTAAATTGGACATACAGGATTTTTTGCAGTTCTTGGTGACATTTAGGATTGGAAAGGATTTTGAACAAAACGAGCTTTGTGAGATCTTGTTGTAGATTGTTTTCCTTAGTGAATGTCTTGCGTTGGTATTGTTTGAGCAAGTCTTTGAGGCTTCGGATTTTGTGGTGGTGGAGACAATTGAGTTTGTAGATGATGAGGATGAGGAATTGCCACAGCAGATGACTCTAGAAAAAATCATAAGGATTTTGCAGTTTGCAGCTATCATGGAAAGCAATGAGAAATTTAAGCACGAGGATTTACAGTTTGTGCTTGGTTATTACAGCGTAGAGCCAAGTGAATTTAGGAGGTTGTTCCAAGCATCTATGTTTTGAAGTGATGTAGAGAAGGGGAGTACAGATGCAAGTAATGGACAATTGAGTTTGCAGATGATGAGGATGAGGAATTGCCACAGCCAATGAGTCTAGAAAAATTCATAAGGAGTTTGCAGTTTGCAGTTGTCATGGAAAACAATGAGAAATTTAAGTGTAGGGATTTATAGTTTGTGCTTGGTTATTACAGCATAGAGCTAAGTGAATTTAGGAGGCTGTTCCAAGCATCTATGTTTTGAAGTGATGTAGAGAAGGGGAGCATAGATGCAAGTGATGGTATAGTGTATTTTGAACCTACAGAAAGCGATGTTTCTTATTATGGATTAATGGGAGCATTTGTGTTAACCTTTGTTCTATCTAAATTGGCCTAGAGAAGACTAATCTGGTGTGTCCGTGAACAAATTTTGGCAAAGCTAAAATCTTTGTTGGAGCTGATGTAAATGCTCGCAGGAGGGGATCTCTCTGAGCAACTATCTCAAGAAATATTAGGCCTTCAAGTGGGAGATTGTTGGGTTCAGTGAAGCCCAAATATTGTTTCTAATTATGACTGCAGTTTCTCTCACACTCAAAACGGATGCCTTTTGTAACTGACTTCTTTAGAGCATGTATTTGCTAATTTAGAAGTTGACCATTTTGGTGGATTTTTTCCATTTTGGAGATGAGATTGAATTATAAAGTTGTTGCTTGAATATTGTATTGTATTGAGAATTAATGAGATTCCCCTATTGAAAGTGGATGTAGTCTATAAGACAAACCACTATAAAATCCTATGTTCTTGTTTGTGTGTGTTCTTGTTTTGTTGATTTTATTTTCTGCAAACTTTTCTTTTGTTTATTCTACTATCATTAAATTCAACAAAATTAGGGGTTGTTTCTCATTATTATTAGCGAGGAAATGTGTGATTACATGCATGTTATGAATACAAGGAATCTATTGCCTTGCAGAGTCCACAAAAATGTGCACCTTCCATAACAAGTTATATTTGACATCATGAATCAGAGTATTTAGCATCACTTGACGTAACCCTATTCAAAACTCTTAGATACAGTTTTCAAGGAGCTTCGAAGAAAATTTCCAAATACTAGAATTGTATTTCCATGGAATAATATTTACAAGTAAGCCTTTTGAGAGATCTACTGAAGGAGCTTAGCTTTGCCAAATAATTGAACATCAATGTGAGCTCCTAGACTTGGCTCTAGGTGGGCCAATACTCCTAATGATAATTACTTGAAGTAGGATTATAGGCACATATGAAGCAAACCCCTAAAGCAATCCTTAACTAGAAAAAGAGATTTAAGCATGATGAAAAGCCATTCACAAGAAATGAAAGTAACTATGAATTTAATGAGGTTAGAGATGATAAAACGAAGTTATGGTTAAAGGTTTTCAAAAAGAGAAACATTGAATAAACATTATAAAATTATAAATTTTAAAAAATTTGTATAAAAAAATTAAAAAACAACTTCACCAATTTGCATAGTTATTAAAAATTAGTTAAGATTAAAAATATACATTGAAATTAGAGTATAAATGACAAAGAATGAGCTACTTGAAGTAAGGGTAAAAAAATAATTCTAATACTAAGGGTCAAGGTTGGTGGGTAAGGATTATTGGTGTTGGCAATGACATAAGCAAACAAAAAAATGTATAGATGTGACAAGCAAACACCAATATGTTTGTAAAAACCAACTTTTGTTGTAAAATTACTCTTGGGAAACTACATAAGAGAAAGCCATTAGAGTCATTTATAAGTGTTTGCAACATTTAGATATTACCCTTAGAAAAGTGAAAACTGCCTTTAAAAGCATACCGAGCATCTAAAAGCTTAAAACTACCTTGATTGAGTTGAAAGCTTAAGATGGTAGATTCTTTTGCTATCGGTGGGTGGGTTTGTTGGTTAGTCATCAAGATTGAAAAGAGGATTTTAGTGGCTTAAAATGGGCCTTGCATAGGAAAGTGTCCTATTAGACTAGTATAGTGTTAAAAGGAAAGTACATAAGGGTACCATTGTGTGGAGGAAAATAGAGGACCTTTACATAAAATATGTTGGTGTGTCCCTCTAGTGATGCAATGAATGATGTAGGGGATTATAGAGCCCACAAAAGATTATTATCCATATTCATTAACAGTTATGTTGTAAGTGTATGGTATGATTAGCTAGCAAGAGAGGGTAAAAAAGGAGCTCTTAGTGAAGTTATCCAAAATGAGCTTGAAAATTTGCATCACCTACAAAATCTTTTAGGTTATTCTCATATGCAAATCCTCATTAATTTGACTCCTACTGTTTGAAGCCTTAGATCCCCAATTACCTGGATGAAAAATCCTTTGATTATGAAAAATCTCTAATACCATGTAAGATTTATATAAATTCTTATGTAATCACCTAAGATCTTGATGAAAATGAAAAGCCATCATAAGTAATTTATATATGAATCACTAATTAGAGATGGAAAACACAATGACTATTATAATAGAATAATAATTATTAAAATTTAGTGGATGCAAAAATGACAATGAATTCTTGCTTATAGTTGTAAAGTATGTCTAATTAGAAAAACCAATACAATGACTAACATATTTGTGATATACTACACATTACTTTTAAACATTAATAATTTTTTATTTTATTAAACATTTCTAAAATAAGTTAATTTAAATTAATTTTTTTTTAAATTGTTTGTATTAAGCTAAAGTCATTTATTTCTAATAACTTTGATTGGAGAAAATAACAGATCTAAAATTACTTATTTTGGATTAAAATTAATTATAAAAGATCATATCTTTTACGTTAAATAAAGAAATAGTGTACGAAATAGTCAATAGTCAAAGAAAGAAATAAACGACACACAAATTTAATGGTCGGGAAATATGATACTTACTTATTTTGCGTCCCCATCAATTATTTTGATTCCGATATCCCTTTCTGCTCCATTAAATTCACGTTTTCTTGTGTATATGTTTGCCTTATATCCACCTTAGCATCTTCCGCTGACTTATTTTCCTCCGCTCCCTTTGTTGGTGCTCTATCCGCTGAAGTCAACATTTCCTCTATTGCCCTCAGTGAATTCTTATATTTTAAGTGCTTTTATTAAATTCTCTTCTTTGAATTCTTCTGCCCATTTCTTACAGTATCCAGGTAAGACTTCCTGTACTTGTAAAACACCACATGCTATTATATCTCCCAAGTAGCTCACTGTTCTATCCACCAAACCCTTCTGGTTGGTGCAAGATTCCTTCCAAATGGCCTCGCACACACATTTCATGATAGATGCTCTTGGGTCAGGTGCACCTTCGACAAACGTTGATGAATGAAGAATATTTTCGCCATTCCAATAGTGACAGAACTTGCTGAGAGGGTGCAATGAACTCTTTCCATTCACCGCAAACTCCTCAACAACTTTAGCAACGTCCTTAAATGTCAACTTTACACGACGATGCTGGTTTCTTTCAACCAGTCTTGCTATCTTTTGCGTTTTGATGTTGGCTTCTAAACTTATTTGGTAGGCACCGCTGTTGCCTGAATCAAACAAATACATGGGGCTCACTATTATGCTATCAGGGAAGTCTAGAAATTCCAGTAGATCTTGTGCCTCCTTGTAAGCTTGCAAAGGATCCTTCAAAATCTCATACGAACCCCCACAGTAGGCAAGTTCCTCAAGGATAGAAATTGCCGCGACTGCAGCCATCTTCCATACCCCCTGTTATATATATTTGTCCTCAAACTTGGAAAGCCAATTTTCAATCACTTCACTATTTTCATCGACGCGGTCCTTAATTTTCTTCAATATTTCATAGAGTTTGTCCTTTTCATAGGTTTTGTCCATCACATCCGTTGTTTCCTTGATTGATGAAATAGCTCCGTACAAAGATTCATAGACGTCTGGGCAGCGAAGTTCCACTTCTGCATCCGACACCAAATGTCTGAGCTTCTTGTGGTAATCCGCAACTTTTATAACACTCCAACCCAAGAAAGTTGGCAACCCCCAACAGGAAATGTTGAAGAGCAAGAGTGACCAAATCATGACAAGAAAGAGACCCATGATAGGAAACATGGTTATAGGAAAGATCAAGAAAACAAATATTCTCAGCCCTTTCCACACATTCGTTACTATACATTTGAAATACGAGACATTTTCAAGTGGGCTCAGATTCCAGATAATAAGGTATGCTAACCGGCAAAGCGAATTCCATTAAACATAGTCAAAATAGGGTAAGCGGTAAAACTTTTACGTTATAGACAAACCAAGAGAAATATTAGCGATCTCCAGATGAGGATAATCCAGCCAGTGAGTATGAAAACGCACTGAAGACACAATACCACTGTCACGCTAATATTATTAGGGTGCAAAAGAGATTGCCGAGATATTAGTTTGGCCACCACCACTGCAACACATGTCGTCACAATCATTAACACCGCTGGAGTGAAGACCGAGCTAACCAACCAAAGTTCTTGCTGACAACCACGAACTACAACCCGCCACTTGAATACCTTACCCTTATTTAGATCAAGCTTTTTACTTCCGACAGTTCCCGTAAGTATTTTAGGAATCAAAGCAGCACTCAATAAACAAGAACACATTGATTCCTTTAGTACACAAAGTTTTGGATGAGTGTAAGAGGAGTAGGTCTAAGAGAGGAAATATAAATACTTTTTCAGCAAACCCGTGGTTTGATGAAGAGTGCAAGTTAACAAAAAGAAAGTTCCGTGAGGAGGGAATGACAATAAAAAACAAGAAAGAGTATGAAAGGGTGATACGAAGTAAAAAAGAAAAATATGTAAGTACAAGAAGATTGGAGCTGATCACCCTTGGAAAGAACAACCCCAAAAAATTTTGGAAGGAGTTACAGTAGAAAAGAAAACAAATGAAAAATAATATTACAAGCCCGCAATGGCTAGATTATGCAAAACTACTTTATGAGCGTGAGCAGGATAAACATAGACCTCCAATAATCAATGCAGCCATCGAACTATTCACCGTAGAAGATATTAGTCAAGGCATAAGAAGGTTGGTAGGAGGGAAAGCACAAGATATTGATGGGCTGCAAGTAGAGCATTTAAAGTGGGGTATCGAGGTCCTTGCACCTTGTATCAGGGGTATTTTCAATAGGGTTATCCAAGAAGGCTTCCCGGAAGGATGGACCACTAGTGTTGTTATCCCCTTGCACAAAAGTGGTGACATAAATAACCCATCAAACTACCGCACTATTATGATTAATCCTCTTCTAGGAAAACTTTTTGGAAGCATGATTGAGCGCAGGATAAGCAGTTGGGCTGAAAAAGAGGGAAAAAGGGCTGCAGGACAAGCTGGTTTTAGGTCCAAACATTCCACTATTAACCATGGAGTTACCCTTATATTTTTTATTGAGAAAATTTGGGATGTTCAAGGCGATGAAGCTTATTGCTACTTTGTTGACTTTAAAAAAGCCTTTGAAACAGTTCCACGGGGTAAGTTATTGAAGATAATGGAGGATTTGAGAGTTTTGCATGAGCTTATGGCAACTATTATAGGCTCTACAAGTAGGTTAGAGCTGAAACATAACCAATGATGGTATGTCAGAATCCTTTGGCAACGATGTTGGTGTTAAGCAAGGATGGCCGCTTTCCCCAATGTTATTTGGGCTTTACATCGATAAGTTGGAAGAATGGTTAGACAAGGTTGGTGGGAAAGGCATTCATTTGGCCAACTTTGTAATAAAGTTGCTCTTATATGCTGATGATCTCATATTAATTGCTAAAACCGCACTTGATTTGAGAAAGCATTTGAAGGCTCTTGAAATGTTTTGTCAAGAAGTTGGAATGCAAGTGAACACTAGCAAAACCAAAATAATGATCTTCTCACTGTGAAGAAAAAAACAACAAATTGAATTTCTCTTTGAAAGTAGGCCGTTGGAAATAGTGAATGAGTACAAGTACTTTGGGTTTGATTTTCACAACAAACTCAGCTGGGAAACATGTAAAGCAAAAAGAATTCAGGGAGGCTAGAAAGCGCTATACTCTTTGCAAAATAGATGTAGAAATATTGAATTATGGGATTGGAAAACTAAAAGAATGTTTTTTGGGCTTATTGTCACTCTAGTGATTCTTTATGGGTGTGAAATTTGGGGCAGCAATATGTCAGACCAGAAATGGAAACAAGTGGAAAGAATACAAAAACATCTAATTATAAGCAGCATCAAGCTTAAGACTACAGTGCCTTATGAAATTTTATTGGCGGAGATTGGTACTTTTCCCTTGGAGGCCTCGGCGATGATTCGGTTATTAAGCTACCTAAAGAAGGTTCATAATATGGAGAGTCATCGTTGGCCTAAGTTAATCGTGAAAGAAGAGCTAACTAGAAGAAAGAATACTTGTATGAAACAAAATATCAAATGGATGAAAAAGTGGGATGATGAGATGCATGAGTGCCCAAACACAAATAAAGAAATAAAAAAATGTGAGAGAAAAGTTTAAATATGCTATATAGATGAAAAAAACAAGGCATAAAAAGGATTATTATATCAAAGAATTCAATCCCACGAGGGGACCATGAAGAAAAGGCTTATATAGGAGCGAATATCAAATGGAAAGCAAAAATGTTGATAGCTCAATTTCGTCCTAGTTCACACCATCTTAGGTGTGAAATGAGCAGGTGGGTGGTTCCTAAAGAGGAGTGGGAAAATAGAAAATGTCGATTTTGTAACATGGGTGTGGTGGAGACAGAATGGCATTTCACCATGGAGTGCTCAGCGTATAAAGACATCCAGACAAGTTATGGGGACACCGTGTAGGTCGATTATTTAAATACCCTATTTGAAGAGTCAAGGTTAAACAAAACTGCAAACTTCATCATCAAAATTCACTACAGAAGGGTTGATCTCGACCGGAGTTTGCAATCTATTTAAGGTCTTTTGTAGGAGGCTCTTGTGCTGCTCTTGGATCCCATAGACCTCTTTGACCTTGTAGACGTCATTAAAATTTTCTTTTCATTTCATTTCAAAGCCTTTAGACGGTCACGAGTGAACTTACAATATACAACTGCCAAACCTATGTAAAGCGCACAAGGGAAATCGCTGCCACCAACGGAAGCACGCTAGATGAAATAAACATAGTCCTTCCTCCATTTCGGAATGCAGGGTCCTCAACATTTCGAAGACGTAAACCTCGGTGGCCATATGCAAACATAAACTTACCGCTAAAGCTGCAATATTTGACCACCTTCCCCCAGAGCCATGAAAGGCCACGCCTGGTAGCACGCATCCCAAAAATGTGCAGCAAACAAGTCGAGCAATGTCGACAGACAGTTGCTTCTTCAACAGCATTTGTAACTCCTCTTCTTTTGATTTGCCAAAGAGACTGACGTTTTCGGAATCAAAATACGCTAGAAATTGGACGGTCAAGGCAGTGAGAGTGAGTGTGAAATCACTACCCTGAATCCACTTATCCCCTCTTTTATACGCCTTTGCAACATCCCACGCAACAAATGCTAAAAATACAGATATAGTAAGTAACACCTTACCCAATTCGAGACTGGATTCCATTTATCTTCGCAATTTCAACAGAGTAAGAACTTGGAAGAAGCAGCAGTAATTATTTGCTAGTCTTCTTGTCAAAATTAATAGCAGGAGATCTGATTTGGAAAAGAGCATGAAGACAAATCAGGCCTGTTTTGTCTCGGTCCCATAGACTGTTTAGTCTCGCGGACGTCATTAAAATCTTTCATTTCATTCATATACTCTACTTAAGTAGGATCAGTCTGTATTTAAACAATAAGACAGTAATAAATGCTCAAGTTAGATTCTTTCACAATAAATTCCCTCTGCAATTTTAACTTTTAAGGCAAGTCATTCTATTATCTGGCATAAATCTTCAGCACGCAGAGAGGGGTATTAAAATTTCTTAATGATGGAGACTTGGAATTCCTTCCTTAAGGAATGTCGGAATATAATATACGATGCAAGACGAAAAAAATGAATATGGCCGTTTGTCATTGTCAGATGGCTTTATTTGTACGCACTTTTTTTGTGTTTACAATTCACAGTATTAGGGGAGAGGACCCAGTAGTTGTGCACCCTAATTTCGTGCTTCTAATTATCCTACATGGAAATTTCAAATCACTCTCAATCTTTTATAGCATCTTACTTGGCAAGTCCCCTACTTATAACTAAGGTTTCAGGGCCACATCATCAAATATGATGCCACATCAGCCTGCTTTTTGTCATAGTGTCCAAAAAGACCTAAAAAAAAGTGAGACCAATACTTGTGCATTCACAGCATGTTTTATTGAGCGTTGATGTGGAATCACAAGATTGGTTGCTTTTTAGATCAAAAGAATACATTTTGTTTAATTATGGGTAGTCATCATCAACACTAACAACTTTCAAGTCACAACTATTGAGTCAATATTGATAAAAATATTGAACATTATATAAACAACTACTATCACAACTAACTATTGAAACATACTTAGGTACTAGATACTGGGTCCCTTCCCCTAACTCCTCGCGGATGCCTCCTTAGGCTGTCCCATTTCCAGGCATCAAGGCAATATTACGACAGTCGTAGATGCGCCTGAAATGTTGCAGAAGCCATGAGAAACGTATAAACTTGGGTATTGTCTCCGCAACCAATAGATTGCACATTTGACCGTATTTTCAATTAGGGGAGAGGGCCCAATAGTCGTGCGGGGTCCAATAGTCATGCACCCAATCGTAAATATAATATCCAATAGTCGTTTATATAATGTCTAATAGTTGTGATTGGACTACCCATAATTAAACAAAATGTATGCTTTTGATCTAAAAAGCAACCAATCATGTGATACCACATCAGCGCTTAACTACTCATGATGTAATGCACGAGAATTGGTCTCACTATTTTTTGGGGCCTTTTTGGACACCTTGACAAAAACGCATGCTGATGTGGCATCATATTTGATGATGTGGCCCTGAAACCTTAGTTATAAGTAGAGAACTTGCCAAGTAAGCTGCTGTAAAAAATTGGGAGTGATTTGAAATTTTGACGTAGGATAATTAGAAGCGCGAAGTTAGGATGACCGACTACTGGGCCCTCTCCCCTAATTAATAAATACAGTCAAATGTGCAGACTGTTGGCTGCGCATAAAGCTGTGATCGTCCCTCAATGTTTCAGGGAGGCAGCCGTTTTGAACAGTGGCAATTATTAAACATACCACACAATCCTACGGACAAGATTTTCCCTCCCACTGGACGCTGTGCTTGTCGTCGTTTACCCAAGAGTGCGTTGATTTATTTTTTCATTCCTTTGAAAAGACGTGACATTTGCGGCAATGCATGCTTTTTTTGGTACGTAATTAAGCATTCAAATCTTGTTATCCTATCTAATTTTCAGACTCTGCGTTTAATAGCTATTTTGGGTGTAATTTAGAATTTTTGCTTTCGCCGAATTTTATTTTTAATTAAATATTTTAATTATTTTAAAATATTTTTAATAAATTGATATTTGTGTTAATGATTTTATTTTTTAGTATGGTTTGAATAGTTAAATAGAAGTAAATTTATAAAAATGAAAATTTTAAATAAATTTATTGTGAAGGCTGTTAGTATATAATATTTAATTATATAAATAGATTAATATAAAAAAGTTAATAATTTTTAATAATATTTATATCTTTATAAAATAAATGTATTTTAAAATTTTTATCTTAAAACACCACCAACCATTTCTTTGCACCTTAAATTGTTCTGTGCATGCTAATGGGGTCATTTGGAGCTCCATTTGTTCCATTTTTTTGGTTGAAGTCTATTTTAGATCATTCTTGTTTGCACAATGGTAGGCCATGGACACACTTGCTTTCCCATCTAATCTTTTAAAAATCTAAAACAAATGAATTATTGGTATCGTCCTTTTCTTTTGGCCATTGTAAACGCTATCAAGGAATAAATATGCCCATCCATGACACGTATGCATTTAAAGTTTTCTATCAAATGTTAATATATTGATGTGCAATGGGAATGTATATAGATATATTCATTTCGTGTAGTGTAAAAACTAGTTATAAAATTTTAGAGAAACATAAATATTTTATTTCTTTTTAATCATAATGTATTATGCAAAAGGTATAGAATAAGAAGTTGAAGTACATTGTTATTATTATGATCTTACAAATTAATTCAAAGGACCAATGGAATTTGTGTTGTAAGTATGTTGCAGGTCTTGTCATTAATGTCAACATAATGAAGATTGTTGCAAGTGTCATCTCTGATGACTACTAAATAGTAGTGTGTGAAAGGTTACATGTGATGCAATCAACATGTTGATCAGAAATGTTGGTTATGATGTTGGATGTCATGAGCTTAATATACACGGTTAATCTATATAGATCTTGCTGCTCATGAATAAATAAATGATGTTGTTGATGGTGTATTCACTATCTGTTGATGTAAAATGTATAAAAGATCTTCTCTCGCAAACAATTGCTTAGGAAGTTGTGTTGTAGATGCTTCAGAGAATGCTTTGCATTCCTCCGTATTTGAAGATATTGCCTTGTGGGTGATCCCACAATAGTGGTTTACAATTTTTGGCCAAACTGCACATTGAAATTATTATTTTTAACTAAATCTTCACATTCGGGCACCTATAGTAGCTAAACCATGAGGAATTTGAAGATGATGCAAACTAGAGTCTCGTCACATTTTTTCTGTAGATTCTAAAAATATTTTTTTCAAAATTTTTAGAATCAGATTGAACTTTTTTCTCCATCTCCCACAAAAATTGGTTTGTTTCAAAAAACATTTTTAAAAAGTGACGCACACCGTATAATGCAACTTTTTTTCCATGAAGGATAAAATTCTAATTCTTTCGAATTTAGATTTTTAACTCCGATATCTAGTGCTTCCACTTGGTGAGATAGTTTTTAATTGAATATTTTTCTTTAATCAAGTTTCAAAGTCAAACCAATTACAATTTAGACATAGCGCGACCGTATAATGCGCAAATTTTTTTGTATATATCGAAATTCAATTTTATTTTTTTGTTGGATCAAAGACTTCAATATCTGGTGCACTCATTTTTATTTTTTTTGATAATCTACTATTTTTCCACATGTGCAGAACATAGACCTTCATTTTCGGTGAAAAACCTATGTTTAATAAAATCAAAACATACAAAACTTATATTCATTGGATAGCTCGTTCTGAGGACTATCTGATTCCAAAAGGGTTTCTGAAGACTTCTCCATTTTCATCCTAAACATGAGCTCTGAAGCATAAAAAATAGACTATTTTTGTGTCTCGGAGGGGTATGAGGGGCAAGGGGGTTCGAGCAAACCTATTCAAAGGGGTTCGCTCGAACCCCCTTTGCTATGCATTTTTGTTTTTTGGCGGCCAAAATTTAAAGGGGTTCGCTCAAACACTGGTTCAGGCGAACCCCCTAATGTGTTCGGTCGAACGAGTAAGTTCGTACGAACCCCCAAAATCACTTTTTTTGCTTTGGGGTCATTTTTTGTGAGTTTTCCTTCCTCACTTGAATTGTAAACCACTATTGTGGCTTCACCCTTGTAGTTTGGAAGTTTGTCAGATGTAGATGTATGTAGTGTGTACGTTCCATTGGATTCCAAAGCTAGCAGAGTGAAGACTGTGTTGTTGCAATCAAGAAGGGTCAGAGAAATGCTTTGTATTTCTCTGTATTTGATCTTATGGTCCTACGGTTTGGAGGATGATCTCAATGTGTCTATTTGTTTCCTCATTTCATGTTTCAAATGATGTGGTTTACCACAAGTCGGGTTCTCAATGTTCTATCTCACTTGATTGTGTTTGTTTGGGTTTGCACTTGAGATACTAGTTTTGTGTCTCTTTGCTTGTGCCAACTTAATGTTGTGTGAAGTTGTAAAAGGGGGGAATGGAAATGTTTTCGAACATCATATGCTTGTAATGTAATCTGTATAATGTTACCTAGTCTCTCTAGTACTGCTTGTGGTTTAGAGTTAATATTTGGAGGATTGAGCATTTGTTGGGATGACTTGGTAGTTTGATTTGTTTAGGGAAAGTTTTTGTTGTTTGCGCTAGCATGGGGATCTTGTGTACAGATGTAAAATAGGTCTTGCTTATCTCCTAGCTTAAACTACATTTAATTTCCTTTCCCTGTGGATGTTTTGGAGCTAACTCATTATGTTTGTTATAAGTTTCATGTCATGTGTTTCATTTTGGCCGACGAGGAGAAAATTTTTGAAGCTTGCAGAAGGTATAAATGAAGGATCAAGTGTATGATCAAAGTACAGTTGAGTTATGAGTCTTGAGTGTTCAATGTATATGCTGAAAGTAGTCTGTTGAAGGAAGAAGAATGAGTGTGAATGTGTGAAGAAGTGTATGATTGAATGTTAAAGGCAATCAGATGAAGATAAAGTAGTGTGAGGTGAGTGTTGAAGGCAATGAGCCGAAAGTAGAAGTGTATGAGTGAATGTTAAAGGCAATGCTTTAGAGCAACAAAAGGTAATGATGACCAAGTAGATATTAGTTTATTATAACTGAAGATCTATGTTTTTGAAAGAGCCCACCTCTTTTGGGGAATACTACTAGACTTGATTTAGTTAGTTCAACCATTGGAAAGCCTGTATATGTTTACTATGTACACAAGACAAGATCCTCAGTGGTGAAGCTTGGTTATTTGAATCATAATGAGTCAATGAAAGGAAGGGATCAAATTTTGATGTTATAATACCTGATACACAGATTAAACCAAAAAAGATGTTTTCAACAATTGTCTTGTAGATTCTATGAAGATGTTTGAGGTAGTTAATGTGAGAAACAATCTAAAATCAAAAAATATTTAGCAACTTCCTAGTGTGGTGACTGGTTAGCCATATTGTTTGGATCAAACAATTTGTGTAAGTAATGAATCTGACTACAAAGGACAAAGCATCATTTTGGTAGGAAAATCCATGAAATTTAGGTGAAGGAAGGCTAGCCTTTGGTAATTACCAGCAAGAGCAAGGATGTGGTAGATGAAAAAATATATATGGTTCATGTCAATGTGAAACCTAAAAGTATTGTTTCTATTACTGGTTTGACAACCCCCACTACAACCTCCACTACCCAAGTCTCCTTTTGAGTCATGGCTTTGGCATGCCATACCTCATATTTCCTCTCCAAATTCACCATCATCATGGTATCCAAGAATTGAAAGTCCTCTCTAGGTGATCCCATAATTGTGGTTTACAATTTTTGGCCAAACTGGACACTGAAATTATTATTTTTAACTAAATCTTCACATTCGGGCACCTATAGTGGCTAAACTGTGAAGAATTTGAAGATGGTGCAAACTAGAGTCTTATCAAATTTTGTTTGTAGATTCTAAAAATATTTTTTCAAAAATTTTGGAATCAAATTTCACTTCTTTTTCCATCTCCCACAAAAATTGATTTTTTCAAAAAACAATATTTTTAAAAAGTGGACTAATCGATAACATAACTTTTTCCATGAAGGATAAAATTCTAATTCTTTCAAATTTAGATTTGTAACTCGATATCTAGTGCTTACACTTAATTAGATAGTTTTTTATTGAATATTTTTTTCCTTAATCAAGTTTTAAAGTTAAACAAATTACAATTCAGACATATCAGTATACGCTGTAACTTTTTTGTATATGTCAAAATTTTTTTTTTTTTGTTGGATCAAGGACTTCAATATCTGGTGCAATCATATTTTTCAATTTTTTGATAATATTCTATTTTTCCACATGTGAAGAACAAAGATATTCATTTTGAAAAACCTATGTTTAATAAAACTTTAAAAATAAATACATAACAAAACCAAAACATATTAAAATTATATTCATTGGATAGCTTGTTCTGAGAAATACCATAATCATTTGAAATAAATTTTAAATGAATTCATTTGATCCCCCAAAAGCTAAATCAAAAGTGATTTTTTATTAGCATTTTGATAGGTGTAAAGGAGACACATTTATAGGTATGGTTTAAAACTAGCGAGGTTCTATATGAGGGGGTTTGATCTAAGGTGATTTGATCAAACCCTCTTCAATTGGAATCCTTAAAATGGAAATTTTAAAGGCTTAAATCATTATATTTTCTAAAAATATGTGATTTCAGCTAAAATATGTTCCTCTCAAGAATTGTAATCCACTATTATGATAGCAACCTCTCTGAAAGCTGCAACAAGGCTAAAAAACATTCATTGTTGATATGAAGTGAGAGACCATTGTGAAGTTAGCTTGTGCACAACCTGGCCATTTGTAGTTTTCAGGGCTATATTGCTAAAACTCGT
This sequence comes from Sequoia sempervirens, assembly GCA_007258455.2. Classification (NCBI taxonomy): domain Eukaryota; kingdom Viridiplantae; phylum Streptophyta; class Pinopsida; order Cupressales; family Cupressaceae; genus Sequoia; species Sequoia sempervirens. The sequence continues at coordinate 23,367 of VDFB02370497.1, read as the reverse complement.
CTGAATTTGTTAATTTTAGATGTCATAGATACTTCTTTATTTGCATGGAAATTATATATAAGTTAAAGTCTTAAATAGTATAAAAAAATTTATGGTCCCTAACTATACTTTAGATTCTTGAAACTATGCATTTAACACAAACACTGTCTAACAATAGAAACATGAATAATCTATTCTTTTATCTATGTTTTCAAGAGTTCAATTATAGGAAATTTTGTAGCAGTTTCCACAACAATGGATCCTAATTGTAGAATAAATTACCCAAGAAAGCAAACAATAGAACCTTAATAGTCTCATCTTTTTGTACCTGACATTAGGATTTTCCCTACATAGTTGGGCACTGAATCACATCTCCATATGATACAACTAACAATGGGTGTTACAATACACCACACCTACCTATTAGCAATAAAAACCTTGTCTTTGTACATACAAATTAAAAATAATCCTTTCCATCTAGCAACTTAATGGGTGCTTTGTGATTTATGAATAGATGATTGCTGATACAAATTGTGTAACAACTCAACCCATTTGACATGAAAATTACTTAGGTTTTTAACCTTGTAGTAAATAAATCAATTCCATAAAAAATGAAGTAAATTTTTTTCTCTTAACATCAAAGTTAAAACTTGCATATTTGAATACATAAACATTTTTACTCATGTTTGATTGCCATTTCATAAACGTGGTCCATTGTAGTAGGACCATGCACATCAACCTCACCTCATATCTAGGCATTTAGCCTCATGATGAACTTTCTTATTTGAAACCTTTCATCTTTCTAGTGTTGAGGAATGTATTTAACGAGATGTGTGAATTTCTCCCAATACTCATTCACTGTTGATTCACCCTACCTCAAAATTTTGAAAATCTATAAGTTTATGGTCAAAATAGAGTGTTGATAACCACATTTGCCTGAAAATGGCCACAAAATCATCCCAATTTATCCTTAGTGAACTCAAACCTAGTTCCATCTTCTTATTCATCCAACATGTGGATGTTTCACTAGATAGTTGATAGTCCCCCCATACCACCTTGATTACCTTTGTATAATTCCTAATATCAAAATACTTCTCCATCTGAGTGAGTCATGCCTCCACGACATCTCTACTCAATGTTTCGTCAAACTTTGGAGGTGTGACTTTCTTCATGTCCTTGGATAATTCCAGGGTCAATTGGCTCCTCTTTACCTCATCTGACCTTAATTTTGAATTATTTTCACCATGCCCACTCTGACTGGTCTATTAATGGCGATTATCATCCTCGTCCTCAAGATTTTCCTCTTTTTTCGATCTGCTTTGACCCCTAAACTTTTGCTCAAGGTTTTTGATTCTCTCTCTTGCTTCATTAAGCATCGCAAGAATCTAATCTAATTTTGTTTCTGAATTACTAGAAGGTTGCCCTACCTCCTAGCTTCCTTCATGATTGGTTCTGGTTTGAACCATATTGGAATTTTGCTTCACCTAAAGTTTTCCAAATTAAACATATAATTTGTTTATCAATTGTTGCAGTCATTATACATGTTTAAATGATTTCCATACATTCAATTTTTAAACAAAAAGAGAGATTTTTCCAAGAATTCCCAAAATTTATTTTTATTATAACATCTATGGATTATAAGACATCCTTATTTATTTTATGCTTTGACATTTTATGCCTATATTTCGCAATAAAGAGGGGATAAACTTTTTCAGGATCTTATTCACTCTTGGAATCTAACACAATAACTTCGAAAGGTGGATGCACTCACAAATGCGCATCCAAAACTTCTCACCTAGCTTTAGGATTACTTGAGCTACATTCACTTGGTAGCTCTCTATGAACAAATAGTTTAATTGGTTCAACTTTGGGAACATGTGCAATGGTCTTAGCTACCTCTTCCTTCTACTTCTCCTACTTAATGCACTTTAGAGCATCAGTGAAGGTCTTAGAGTCATCTAGCGATGCCCCCTCAAAGTAGTTAATGTTGTCTAAGGTTATCATTTGAGCTTCTCATTCCTTCTTAGCCTTAAGATATTGTTCATTTCCAATTATTGACTTCCTTGCAATCATCTTAGTTCTTACCATTCTAGCACAAGTTCATCCAAGCATTAGCTATTATTAATGTTTGAATAAAAGATTATGTAGTGAGCTCGTAGGTCCTTGTATTAAACCTAGTGGATTTGATACCATATTTAACAACTCAATCCATTCAACATGGAAATTACTTAGGTTTTTAATCTTGCAATAAATAAATCAATTATATAAAATAGGAAGTAAAAAAAATCTCTTAACATTAGAGTTTACACTAGCAAGTTTGAATACATAAACATTTCATAAAAGAAATCACTTTACTTTTCAAATTGAAAAGAATATACAACTTTTCGATTTTCTATTTTCACATAAATGATTACAATTAGGTAAAGAGTTAACAATTTAACTATTAATTACAAGGTCAATAATTCCATATCTAAATTACTTTTTTTGTCTCACAAGCCTTGACATGTCACCTGCAAGAGGGAGAGCATCACCTAAGTGCTTTACCTCCAACCATACATTGGAGGACCACACACACCTTCCAACTAGAAGTGGCCTTAGCCTTCAACAAAGAGTATAGTCAAGGACCCTCTAGTATTGTCATGGGTAAGTGAAAAAAGACGGGGGGTCAAAAAAGGGTCTTAGTGGCCACTTTTTTTTCTTTATGAAATTAGAGAATTTTGACCTTTGATGACAAATTGAGGATAGTTACACTCAAAATTTTAAGATGCAACAAAAATAATGTAAGAAATGCTCCGAGTCTACTTTCTAAACTACTTATTTTTTTAAAAATGATAGAAATTAAGGGGTTCAAAAAAGGGATCCACATAAATAGGTGTTGAAAACATACCATAGCATCAGTTGTGGCTCCCTCAAAAGGTTAACTTTTTTTGGTATTTTTAAAATCTCTTTGGTGAGAAATTAGCTAACAACATATAGTTTATGCTCGATTTTTCTGATAAATTTTTAATGCATATATTTATTTTTACTAATTTTCAAAGTGGACACAACTGAAAAATAAAATTTTGGTCATGCTAACCTTATAACTTTTGAATACTAATCAAAAATATTTTTTTTAATATGTGTATAATGGAGTCTAGTTTATAAAAATGTGATTTATTTCAAATTTCAATGAACGATTAAAAAATAAAGTAAAAAATATTGAACATTAGTTTTCTAACAAAAACAAACATGCAAAAAAAAGACATCAAAGTTGAACAACTTAACATTTTCAAAATGTGAAAAAGTTACATCATTAAATAGCTAAGAGAGAGCCTAAGATTACCCACATGTGTGATTGACTCAACCTTGAAACACATGCAAACCTAACAGTTAGCATGAATGAAATTATGTGACATCTTTTACAGCATGCAGAAGCACATCTTTGGACATTGGGAAGGTAGTCCAAGCCTTTGGGTTGGAAATCCAAAGAAAATACCAAGCCTAACACAAGCACATTATAACGCGCTCATGTTCTTTTATATTTTTGACATATTTTTGTGTTTCTACTTGAGTTGCCTAAGCAAGACATAATGTGAGCATGTTATAACGCGTTCACATTATCTCTTGCTTTGTGTTAAATGCTAGTATGTTAAATGTATGTATGCTTGAATGACATGTATGTATGTATGTATGTATGTATGTATGTATGTATGTATGTATGTATGTATGCATGCTTGTATGCATGTATGTATGCATGTATGCATGCTTGTATGTATGTATGTATGTATCAGTGTATGTATGTTTACTTGTATGTATGTATGTATTTAGAGGGAGGGAGAATTTTAAGAGAGAGAGTTGTCTGAGTAGGGTGGGAGGGAGAGAGGGGGGAAGAGACTTGAGAGAGAGAGGGAGGGAGAGGGAGGGAGGGAGGGAGCGTGGAAGGGAGAGACCTAAGAGAGAGGGGGAGAGAGAGAGAGGGAGTGGGAGAGACGGGGTTGGAGTGAGTGGAACTTATCTAGGTAGGGTGGGAGAGATAGATGGAGGGAGAGAGAGAGAGAGAGATTTCTCTAGTTAGGGTGGGAGGGAGAGACCTGAGAGATCAAGAGGGGGTGGGAAGGAGCGACCTGAGAGAGAGGAAGAGAGAAAGAGTGGGAGAAAGGGGGATGGAGTGAGAGGGAATTATCAAGGTAGGGTGGGAGAGAGAGAGAGAGAGAGAGTTCTCTAGTCCAATAATATCCTGCCAAGGCCATAAAGCTTTAGAATTTTGGTACATTCTTTGGTATTAGCCATTCAAGTACTACCTTGATTTTTGCTGGATCAACAACAATCCCATCAACTGAAATCACATGACCTAGATATTGCACCTCTTTCTAAAAGAAGGTACATTTTGAAAGTTTCCCAAAAACCTTATGCTCTCTCAGATGTTAGAGAAAAATCCTTAAATGCTGAAGATGTTCTTCTTCATTCTTAGAGTAAATAAGAATATCATCCAAGAAGACCAACACAAAATTATCTAAGAAATCCATGAATAAATTATTTATCAAGTTCATGAATATTTTAGGTTCATTCGTTAGTCCAAAAGGTAGGATGGTGAACTCATAATGACCATATCTAGTCTTGAAGGTTGTTTTATGTATATCTTTATCCTTATCTGTAGTTGATGATATCCTGATTGCAAATCATTTTTTGAAAACATTGTTGCTCCTCGCATCTGATAAAAAAGATCTCCAATATGCAGAAGTGAATACTTGTACTTTATTATTGCTTTATTAAGCAGATGATAATCTATGCACAAGCACAGTGTACCATCCTTTTTTACAAAGATTACTAGCAATCCCTAGGGTGAAACACTAGGTTTGATCAATCCTTTGGACAACAAATCCTCCAATTGAGCTTTTAACTCCATCAATTCTATTATGCCCATCCTATACGAGGATATTGATATAGGTTATGACCCTGGAACAATATCTATGGAGAAATCAAACAATCTTTTGGGAGGTAACCTAGGTAGTTCATTTGGTAATACGTCCACAAAGTCCCTTAAGATAAGATATTTCTCCATATCTGATTTTCCTAATTCCACTATTTCTTGTTAGAATTGATGATTCAACCCACAACTCCCATAAAATACCTGCAAGAAATTACCTATCACAACAGAGAATATCAACAAGCAATATTGTGTTGAATAACCTGAGAATTATATTGATGCAAATAACTTGGATGAATATTACAAATGAATGTACAAGCTTTATAAAAGTATTGCACAAGCAAACTCTACATTCGGATTTGACAAGATAGAGACAAGTGTTCTAATCTCATGCAATGAGACAACTTGTCCTAAATTTATTCCAAACTAGAATAAAAGTATTAGACTAAATATTAAAAAGAAACTCCTAAGTTTAGCTTAAGTGAACTAAAGTAAAAAAAGCCTTTAATAATTAATTGATGATTAATTAGTTATCAGATAATGACTTGTTTACTCCAACACCCCCCTTTAAGATCAACTTAGGGAGAAACTAAACAACTGATAAAGGAAGCTAAATGAATGCATAATGGGTCTCAACTAAAAGGACTGATGAGGTACCCATGAATACACAACTGAAATCTCTCATAACTAGAGAAAAAAAAGAAAACCTCATGGGAAAACCTCCTCTCCAAAAGACAAAAAGAAATGACTGCACTAGTGAAAGAAGGATAGAAGGAGGACTCAATGTGACCTCCCAAGGACTACTTTTTTCATGCAAGTACAATATGATGTCCTCCTGATAGGGGTGATCCCACAATAATGGTTTACAATTTTTGGCCAAACTAGACATTGAACTGATTTTTTCTAACTAAATCTTCACTTTTAGACACCTATAGCGACTAAACCGTGAGGAATTTGAAGATGATGCAAACTAGTGATTTGTGACATTTTTTTTTTGTAGATTCTAAAATATTTTTTTCAAAAATTTTGGAATCAGATTGCACTTCTTTTTCCATCTCCTTCAAAAACTAGTTTTTTTAGTAAACACCATTTTAAGGAGTGACACTCACCGCATAACAATTTTTTTTTTCTATGAAGGATAAAATTCTATTTTTTTCAAATTTAGATTTGTAACTACAATATATAGTGATTCCAATTGGTTTCATAGTGTTTTATTGAATATTTTTTCCTTAATCAAGTTTTGAAGTCAAAACAATTACAATTCAAACATAGGTGGACCGTATAACACAAAACTTTTTTTTTATGTATCGAAATTCAGTTTTGTTTTTTTGATGGATCAAAGACTTCAATATCTGGTGCACTCATATTTTTCAATTTTTTTTTTATAATCTTTTATTTTTCCACATGTGCAGAATAGAGAGCTTGATTTGCGGTTAAAAACCTACATTCACAAGAAATAAAAAATAAATATAATAATGAAATTTAATTTAATTAAAATTATACTATTTTGGAAGCTTATAATAAGGAATACATACTTACAAAAATTAAATTTTAAATGAATTAATTTGATCCCCCCAAAAGGTAAATCAAATGTGGTTTTTTATCAGCATTTTGATAGGTGTAAAGGAGACTCCGTTATAGGTATGATTTAAAACTAGCAAGGTTCTATCCAAGGGGGATTGGTCTCAGGTGGTTTGATCAAACCCTCTTTAATTGAAATCCTTTAAATGGAAATTTTCAAGGCTTAAATCATTATATTTTCTAAAAATATGTGATTTCAAAAAAATCAAGATCTCCCAAAAAGTGTAAACCACTATTGTGGCAACACCCATAGGAGATAGAAAAAGAAGATATGAATCCCCCACAAAGAAATAGCTCATGTGCCAATGATGTACCCCTAAAGACATAATATGATCCACTGCCTGCAAAATAAATGTATCCCATTAGGAAGAATAGGATCCACTGGTGATTGGAGAAGCCAATCCAAAAATATGGGTGATATTAGAATCCAAATCTAGATGATGTGTTCCTCTGAAAGTTCTCACATTTCCACATGCTAGAAAGTGATGATTTCAATCCAAGATCTTGTGAAGAATGATAGAGAACAAGTTGCAAAGGCGATGAAGATGGTGGGCCAACAACGACGATTTGGTTGTCAACAAAGAGGAGATGAATGTCCTCAAAGTAATCCTCCAGATCTACAATATAAGACTCCACAAATAAGGATGATATTTCTGCAAGATATGAATCCCAAGTAGCTATGTTTGGAAGATGTATGTCTTGTTGCATTGAATCAATAGAGACTAAAGATATGGTGTTTCCAAGCTAATTAGGAACAACAGATGATGATGATGTAGCCTTGATATGAAGAGTGGGAACATGAAGACAATTCTATGAACCATCATAACATGCAAGACCTATGATATACTCAAGCTTCTCTAAAGTATCATCATCAAAGGGTATGCAATATGCATCTACAAGAGAGGTGAGACAATCTACATCAAGATCCTTTGGGTATGGAGAGATATGAGGGTCTCCATGGATCTCCCAAAGGCATGTCCAAAGTATGTGGGGACATTCAATATCTGATACAACATGCATAGTTTCAAGATCGATACTAGATCATATAACCCCTACAATATAATCTCTAATGATACCCCTTATTGATAAAATCCCCAATGTGTCTAGTGTAGGTATGAGTCCATACAAATAAGGAAAAATATCAAGCCACCTAAGATGTGTTAGGATGCCATCTCGCCAAGACTCATAGTTATCCTTGCCCAAGTTGATCACATAAGGATGAACAAAAAAAATTAGAGACTAAAACCCTCAGCATTGATAAAGTAGATCAAATGTTGTCATCCCATGTAAATAGATCATTTCCAAGTACCAAGACATCCAAGTAATTAAGTAAAGTGTGAAAACACAAAATACTGAATAAAATGTACCTAGGGAAGATTCTAGAAAAAGTGCGTGAATATATTTGAAGAGCTTTGAAATACCTTTCCAATACTATTTGAATCACGAAAATCAAAGATACAGGCAAAAGTTATGAGCTCAGAAGTGCAAAATGAAGATTTGACTTTGATTGAAAATAATAAGAACCACTGGAAAAATCTAATGATCAGACCTACACCACTAGAAATTTCATGGAACCAGTTTTCTGATGATATCTCATTTGCCTGATTTTGACACCATATGCCCCAAGTTATGCCAAAAAGGAAAAAAATTGCTCATTTAGGGAAAATCAAGGCTAGTAGGGGGCAAAGAGGGCATGTCGTACAAATGATGTCAACATGATTTCATGCTGATGTTAGTTGACTATAAGCTTAAATTTGATGGCTTGCCACTCGTCACCAAAAAAAATTGCCACTGTCGGAAAACTTTTTTACGTAGCCAAGAAAACTTTTGTCATTGAAATAGACCATTGGAATTGTCGAAATATACTAAAGAATATTCCTTACTGTAAGATTCACTTAACGTTGGATTCTACAGGTTGGCCTTAAATTTTTCAAGCTCTTATCAATTTTTATTAAAGATATTGATTGATGAGACAAAAAAATGTCTCATCTATTAGCCAAATAAAAGTATGTGTTTTGCTTAATTATAAAGTTGATCAAGATTGGATATGATGAGGAAAGTAAGAGATTTTCAGTTGCAACAGTTAAATATTTCATTGTATCTTGAAAATTATGATTTGGGTTCTTGAGATTTTTGGATAGAAATTTGAAAAAAAGAAAACAAAAAAACCCATTAAATTTCATGAAAACTCAATTCATGGTTTGAGAGAAAAATTCACCAGTCCGATGCTCCAGAATTCTACTCCCATGCTCCATAATTCTACTCCCATGCTCCAGAATTTGTTCATTCATTTGCTTCTATGCTCCAAAATTCTCGAAACTAAGTGAAAGATCATTTATGAAGAGGTTGAGCAATTTGGGCTTCTATGAGAAGTTAAGAGATAATAGTTGAGAGCATCTAGGGGGTAGTTCCAAACATTAAAGTAGGTTGTTGGGTTGTGCAAACAAATGGAGCATATCTAGGAGATAATTTTGGGTAGCTTGAACATTTTTGCAAGCATCTAGAAGCTATTTTATGAGATTTAATGATGCACAAGGGAAAGATATGACTTTTTTAGCAGTCAAATATCTTTTTGGAGCTTGTTTAGGGGCTACAAAATAGACATACTTATTTTGAACGACCAAAGAAGATTGACTCGACAAGATGAAGGAAAGACTCGTCTTTTTCTCTCAACACATGTTCCTATCTTCTAACAAGTTGTTGCACAACAATTAAGACTCATCTTTGAGATTAGTTGAAGATATAAATTCTATAAATTCATTGTAATCAAGGAATCAAATGGGGAAGAGTTTTATAGAATAATACAATTTATTTTATTTTGCAGTAGTAGTGTAGTTGTCTATAGTTTTCATTAATTCTTAGTTTATTTTCCGACAATCTTTCTATTTCTAGTTCTTTACATTTCAAGTATTTTCCTTTACAACTTCTTTAAGATAAATTTGATTCCAACATTTTCATTTTCAATCCCTTAGATTAGATTAGATTCTAGCAATTTCTTTCATTGAATTTCTTTCTAGTGATTTATAGAAAAAACATGTCATGCAAATTATTTCTTCTCCCTCTTACATATTGCCATGGACACTTCCCTGGATTGATATTTATAATTAAATGATGATGAATGCAACGACACTCATTGGGAAAACCAGTTTGGTGGCCTTTTAGATTTAGAAGTTCCTCAAGAAATATTTCTCTCAAAACCCCCCCAAAATATGAGCTCTAAAGAGAAACCCCCCTATTTATTTCAAGATATCCTTAGTTGGACTACCATCACTCCAAATCCTAGCAAAATATATTTCTTTAAGGAAAGAATTGATGGATTATTACTTGCAAGAGGTGCAAAATACAATGAAGAGATCTTATCTTCATTACAAAAAATCGCAAAAAAAAACTTAATTGGAGACCTTCAAAGTCCAAGAATGGTTGCCCAATCAAATTTTTGAAGTCAAAGGAGGGCTTCCCAATCTGAGATTTGAAGAACAATGAGTTGTTTCCATTCATTCATGCAACAGAACAAAAGGAAGGATTGCAAAATATTTCCAATCAACCCATGTATTTGCTAGAATCAAAAATCATGGAGAAGGTTTCCACGTCAAAGGAAGGTGAAGCATTGAATTTCAATTTTTTTGTCATCTTCTTTTTATTCTCTTCTACAGGTTGGCCCTAAATTTTTCAAGCTCCTGTTAGTTTTTATTGAAGATATCGATTTAAAAAAAAAAAACTGCCTACTTTTTTTATGGTTACTGCCTGAATTTTGTGGTCGTCAGTTTGATAGAAGTAGTTGAAATAGTTGTTGGAGGTGGGGAAAGGGCCCCATGGCTCTGCAAAGTGTAGGATTGCATAGGGTATGAAGCCCTATGTAGGGCTTTGATTGTTTTTTATGTTTCTTTTTTTTGAAACTTTCAAAAAACCTTTGATATTTGATTTGAAAACCCCCTTTTTTATGTTTTTTTTTCAAATAAAAGTTTTTGGAAAGGAAAAACCAAAATAAAAAATTGTGAACCTATGAACATGACAATGGTGGTCTGGGTGAATGTGCAGGGTCGTACAGTTATACGGATTCCTGTGTGTTGACCTCTGGGCTGCTATTTTTTTTGTTTTTTGTCAACTTCACCAAAATTGATGAAAAGTAGGCATTCCTTAGGTTTTCGGCCACTCTGGACATGATGGTGAGGTTCATTTTACTCCAAGATGCACCAAAAAATTGCTTAAGGCCAGATTTTTTCAAAAATTGAATAGGGAGTTGCATATCTAGGCTCTGATATCATGTTAGAATTGATGATTCAACCCACAACTCCCATGAAACAACTACAAGCAATTACCTATCACAATAATGAAGATCAAAAAGAAAGATTGTGTTCAATAACCTGAGAATCGTTTTGATGCAAATAACTTGGATGAATATTGCAAATGAATGTGCAAGGTTTATAAAACCATTGCACAAGCAAACCCTACATGTGGATTTGACAAGATAGAGACAAGTGTTCTAATCTCATGCAATGAGACTACTTGTCCTAACTTTAGTCCAAACTAATAAAAGTATTAGACTAAAGATTAAAACTAAACTCCTAAGTTTAGCTTAGGTGAACTAAAGTAAAAAAGCCTCTAATAATTAATTGGTGATTAATTAATTATTAAATGACTTGTTTACTCCAACATTTCTCCATCCTCAACTTCCTAGAGATCTCGGGTTCCATAGTACACTACGTCATCTTGAGAGATGAACTCCTTGCACTCTTCCAATTTTTCCATTTTCACACCAAAATTTTGACATCCCTTCTTAGCTCTATGCATTTGTACTGAGGATATTTAATGCAACTTAACTTCCCTAGGTGTTCCTTGCAAAATTCCTAGTTCCCAAGGTCATCTAAGAATTCTACAATATTAGCATGGCAATCAATCTTAACTCTATGCTTCCACAACTAATTCATTCCCAAAATGACATCATATGAACCTAGGGGGGCTACATACAAATTTACTTCTGTAAAGAAACTTGGAAATCCAACCCTTACTTCAAATAAACATTGCTCTATCTTAGGTATTGTCTACTTTGCATACTCAACAGATTAAGATTTTTCCATATAGCCCACTTTTCTAGAATCTTACTAGCTAGACTAGGAGAAACAATTTTTTTTGTAGCACTAGTACCAATTAGAATTGAAATAGGTGTGCCAAACAAAGTACTTGGGATTTGTATGTGAGTAATTTGATACTCTGCATGTTAGTTGTCTAGTGCCGCAAATTTTTTTTGTTGGAATACTTCTCATTGAGGAGGTAGAGGATTTCCATAAGGTTGTGTCCCTAGTGGCTTGTTGGGACACTGGCTTGCATAGTGATCTCCACCACATGTGAAACATCCTTTTAACGACCTTAGCCTTGATGTTGGCTTCCCAAAATTACGCTCATTTTTGTTCGGGTTGTTGCTACTAGTATATATATCTTCAAGATAATTCATTTAAAATATGTTGAAAGATGTCCAGCTGTATTTTTTCCATTAGCAAACTTAAAATAAATAAAAAATCATTGTATGAATCATTAGATAGGAAAAAATATATTTTAATTAAATAATGAAAATAGAATTTTGTGATACTGTCTAATTTTTAAATAATTGAAAAAATAATAAAAAATAATTGTACATGAAAATAGAAAGTAGTTTTTTGATTTTCTTTCACAGATTTGTTGACCTCCTATATCTCATGTTGCCATTGTAGAGTTACATCTATCAACATAATTATTACCCTTGCGGTCTCTTCTAGACTCATCATGGTTATTATGGAATCCCTTATCTCCTTTCTTTTGATTGTCCTACCGATCTCTTGGCTTCTTATCTAAATGTGTTGGCTTACAACCAATTAGAATTTTTTTGGCTCCTTTCACAGAAGGTAGAAATAGACTATAAGCTTATGTTCTTGTTTGACAACTTTCTCATACACTTGGTCCATAGTAGTGGGGTCGTGCACATCCATCTCTCCTCTGATTTGAGCGTTAAGGCCCATTATGAACTTTTTAATTTGAAACCTCTCATCTTTTTGGTATTGAGGTACATGCTTGAGAAGACAAGTGAATTTCTCCCAATACTCATTTATGAGGAATCTCCTTTCTTTAGATTCTAAAAATCCGTTAACTTTTGATCAAAGTAAAGCTAAGGAAGCCACCACTTACGAAATATTTCAACAAATATGTCCCAAGTGAGACTTAAGGAACTCGGTCCAAGCTTCATCTTCTTGTTCATCCACCAAATGGATACTTCACTAGATAGCTAAAAGGCTCCCCATATGAAACTAATTGTTTCAAAATAGTTCCTTATCTTGGAATATTTATCCATTTCGGTGAGCCATGCTTTTCCTACATCTCCACTGGTAATTCCCTCAAACTTAGGAGGGGCGACCTTCCTCATGTCCCATGATAGCTCAAGAGCAAGTTGTTTCCTCTTACTTCCCCCAGATCTTGATTGGGACTCATCACTACCATGATCACTTAAAGTTGTATGATCATTGGAGTTCTCTCCCTCCTCTTCATTTGGAACTTCTTGCTCTGTACTTCTTGCTCCTCTCACCTCTTTCTCGAGGTGGCCAATCCTATCCCTAGTTTCATTCATCATAGTTAATATCTGGTCCAGTTTGACCTTAGAGTTTTTTGTGGGTTGCCCCACCTCATGGCTACCCTCGGGATTGGTTCTTGTTCTAACCATTTCTACAAGATTAGTATTCCACATGAAGGTTCCATTTTAATTAGCTCCTATGAAGGCTTACTTAACATCCTAAAATATTTTAAAAATAAACATTCATATTCAAACAAGCAATAAAGCAATCTTGCACAAGTTTTTGCCAAACAAAATAATTTTCTTTTATTTGGAAAGATAAGGATTTCAATCGTCAATCATACTTGAGTTACATAGAGTGACTATTTGAACAAATAGTCAAGGGGATAATATCCCTCAGATTCATTTTTAGATACAAAGCTGAGTGGAACATATCCCTCAGATTATTGTTTAGGAACATAGTTGAAGAGAGTATAACCTTTTGACTCACTTTCAAAAACATAATTTTGGGGAATATACTCCTCTGATTCACTACTTGAGGAAAAATTACAATGAATTCAAATAAAGAGGGTACACGAGGGTCCCTAAGAATCATAGTTCCCTAGAGAGTGGTACTGAATCTGACTTGGTTGAAGATTCAAGAGGTAAAAAGTTGGTTGCTTCCTTCAACTTCTTCTTTCTTGTTTGCTATGGGATAAGGCATGGCTAATGGTTTTAGTGTCACTAAGCCATATCACATTGTCAGAATTGCTTCCTCCAATAGTTTTGACAATAACTTCCCTTTCCTTCTTCGCCTTCAGGTAGCACTAATTTCCACTCACTTACTTCCTTACAGTCATCTTGAGTCACACCATCCTTGTACAAGAAGTCCAAACATTAGATCCTCATAATGTTGGATGAAATTCTAGCACAGTGAGCTCATAGGTTCTAGAGTTGAACTTGGTAGCTCTGATACCACATGTAACAAGCCCAATGTTTTACCTATTATTTTCACCTAAAGTTTTAACCCATATGAGAGCAATTTAAGCTTACCAACACAGTAATAATTTTTTTCCAATTCAATAGAAAATATGTTTATTTAAAATAAACCCATTCCAAATTTTATTGCATGAATAAAGTAATATTACATAATCCCAAGTAATGATTACATTTTCCACAAGGACACAAGATCATGATTGCATACATAGTTTTCAAGATCTTAATGAAACAAAGTACAAATGATCCAGATGCCTCCTTTTGGAGCATACATCCTCAAATCTTGGCTGCTAACTACATGAAGGAGAGTATCACCTAAGTTATTTTCCTCCAACCACGAACTTACTGCAGTCCCCCACACATCTACCTAATTGGTAAGATGGCCCTCCCTTCAATGAAGAGATTGATCTAGTAACCCTTATAATATAAGACTACATGAGCATGGTGTTGTGTCCTACATAAATAGAGCTACTATATAGGGATACTTTCCTACATACATGACTTTCCCAGCCTAGTTATGGAATCCTGGTTCACAATGAACTGACGAGTGTATGTAGTGGCAACTACACTTACTTTGGCCAAAAATTTGATAATATATCAAACTCACTTCCTAAGAAGTGGAGTCTCACTTCTATAAAGTGAATATTGTATGTTCACCCACCCCTTTGTTCGATTTGGTAAATAATTTGGTAAATAACATGAGCATAATAACTTTTGACAGGATAATTCCACAAATCACATAACATGATTCTATCACAAAAGGTAATGCACATTCAAGTGATCTAACTAACCAATTAGGTTACTCCCAACCTTGGTTATTGTAATACCAAGAACAAACCACATTACCCACACATGTTTTAATAACATCACAAACTAAAATTTTTGATATAACACTTCAATACAATATCATTTCCCATACCTCATAATCCATGCAAGCATACATATGGCTTATAATAACCTAGATATTATAATAATACTCTATGGTTATCTTGTTTAGAAAATACAACCACATGATTCTAACATAATAGATAAATGCATATCAACCACTATGATTTTAGTAATCAACATGCATGAAGGCTCATTATAACATAAAATCTTCATTTCCACAAGCACTTGTAAACATTAAAAAAACATGACATCAAATAGAAAAGAATAATGGATAAGAAAGACTAGAATGCCTAAAAATTTAGCCTCCAATGAAGAAATTTCCCTCAAAGCTTAATTCCAAAGACTCCGCTTGTTGCTCCTAGTTTCCTCTTACCTCCAATTGTAAAATCTATCTCCAAACTCTTAAATATTACAAGAAAATGTCTCTAGATATCTTAATGATAACTCACTCTCACTCCTCTCAACTTGTAGTCAAAAACTTAGCCTTGCACAAAGAAAACTATAACAAACTGGATGCAAAATATGGACAACAAATGGATATGAAAATATGGAATGGAATAATGGAATAATAAAATCCAAAACTAAGAGGTTGGCCTCTATTTATTCAAAACATTAAGAAACTTAATGCTACAATTTAGCTCTCATTTTCCACCTTTTTCATTCATTTTCTACCTCTAAAACTACAAACACAAATCCAAAACCAACTCTACCTCTAAACAAGTTGACTAAGAAAATCGGGTGAGATATGGTAGGTAAAAGAATCAACATTTCAACACATAAATATTCCAAGTAAAATTAGTTTCTAAAACATGACTGAGTCACCTCCAAAACTACCAATATTGGTTATTTTACCAAGTCAAACATTGAAATGGTTTTCTACAAGCTTACTACCTCCCTATAGTGGCTTTATTGTTTGCCACATTCTGCTCATGGCGCCTACAATGGTGGCTACCAATCAAATATAATACCAAATTTGTATGCCTTACTACTAGCTCGTGGATTTGATTAATTCTACGCCTTTTAAATAGCTACATGTGTGGCTTTTAAATACTCTACAAACTTAATGTTTAAATCAATAGTCATATATAGCGCAACAACTTAGGCGCTCATACTATAATTTCAACATATACAATGAATGATGGTTATATTTTTTAACACACGCTTTATATTAAGCACTATAATGCAGTGATCAATATTATTCCATTGCATACTTATATACATGACATTCTATTTAATCATTGTTTGTTTTACTCACTTTATATGTGTTGCATTGATCACTTAATCCACATTATATATGCATGGATATCATTTATATCATTCAATATATATATGTGTGTGTGTAGGAGTGAATTTGTACCCCTTATGAAAATTCCCCTTTTACCCTTCCTCACTTTAGAAAATCAAATTTGAAGGCTAAAATCAACACAAGCTCTTTGCATCTATTCCACTTGGTGCCTGTTTTGTGTGTCGGTAGAAATGTAACTTTCACGGACACTTGGGCAACGCATAGACATCTGCTTGGTGTGCTAACATCCCTAATAGATTCCCATGTTTGAAGCCTATAAATATGTTACATTTTCTATTTGGAGCATTTTGTAATGCCCCACTTCAACCCACCGACTCGAATCTGGTTGTTACACTTATTTCTCCTTCAAATTCACCCTTCATGCATTTTAATCTCTGGTTCATCTTCTTTGCATCCTCTAAACATTCAATACAACATTGTCAAGCACTTTTAGTACCACTTTTGCACTCCATACCAACAACAACATCACTCCATCAATTTAGTAGAGCAAGTGTGGGACAACACCATTGCAGCAGGGGCTTGAGTCCTCTCATTTTCTCCTCCATTAGCTTGCGAGCTCTTGGTGGACATGGTAAACTTTCCACTCAAGCTCTCCTCTATTACTTATTTGAGTAGCACATTTACTATTTTTTGGTGTTTTGGTGTTCTTCCTTTATCATTTTATTTCTCCATCATTGCAAACTTGGCTATCCATCGAAGTAGGAACACCAAAACGGGGGTCTGACTAAGGCAAGCCCCTATACAAACCCCCAACAATTTTCCTCTTTCTTGTGTGTAGGTGCACGTGCTATTTAGAGCTAGTTGGTGAAAGAGTTCCTTTATGAGATCATCCTTGTTGTCCTAACGCTGGTATAATTTATTTATCACATTCGTGCATACTTTGTCTACTTTATAGCTTTGTTTTAACCCTTTGAAAGTGTTTACCTAGGTCGTTAGTCTATTTTCCTATGTTTGACCTTATCTCTTTAGTCCTCTGGTCGTATGGATGATAGTGCACCTGAGAGACACCAGAGTGCCACACTGTCATCCTGGAACTGCGCTTTTGTCCTCAGGCAAAGAGCTTTCTGAGGCGCAGAGTTGAACCCAAAAACTGACCTGCCTAGCCCCATCTCAAGTCTTGGGTTTGTAGAGTGAACAAAGGGCCTCGTAGTCCTCATCACTCTCGTCCCATATTTCCCAACACCCCTTTTAGCTGAAGTAAGTTAGGGTAGTCTTCCACTCGTGGCTCTCCATGACCTGGGGCCTTGAATGAGGTCAGTCCCCCTCTCTTACTTTTTTGGTGAGCCTGATGTGAACCATTTTGGTTCCATTTTGCAATACTAAAAGTCCCTTTCCTCGTGTTCTAGGAGTGTTGTAGGTTTGCATGTTGTGGGGCTCTTCACCTTGCAACACAACCTATGACCCCTAGTAGGCATAGCTGAAAGTTTCTAAAGGTGTTGTATAACGAAACCTTAGTTGGGTCACTATCCTACCTTGTCACCTTTTGGGGGCTCTACAAAATTTTTGTCTAGTGTGTATATTGGCTTCTTCTCTGCATCAACCTACCCCCTTTATGTAGCATGTGAGCAACGATAATGGTATAGCCTTCACTCCATAGGATTTTCCAATAGGTTTTAATAGGGAACCATCTCCTCTCTACATTCTTGCACGAATCAACGGGAATGTCATAGTCAGTGTTCTCATTGATTCCACATCTCAAGTAAACATTATAACTGAGATAATGCTAATCAGTTTCTTACATAAAGATGGGTATGATGCACTCGTGAGCACTATTCACACACATGAAAAAAATTTCATACCTCCTGTAGGTAGTATTGTCCTATTAGTCTTGGTTGGACCTAAATCCACAAAAATTATCTTTGACATAATCCCTGGATCTAATATTTTTAGAGTAAAGCTGGGTATCCCTTGGTTGGTGGCTATGAATGTCGTACCCTTGATCATGCATAAATTTCTAAAATTTATCCACGAGGGTTCTATGCACGTAATTCACGACAATGGTTATAGACCACCGGTTGTTTGTGGTAGCTACTCCTTGGATTAATCTTGGCTTGCACCTATGGATTCTCTTCTACTCAAGAGGGACCTTCTATATCAAACTTATCAGAATTATAAGAGAGGTCATCAAGAACCAAGAGTAATGTTGGCTTTCAATTGATTTGTGGTTTGTCCTTGATGCCAAAATGTTTTATGATTTGTATCCTTGATGTCAACAAAGTCAACATTGATTATGCAGTGCTTTGGAATTCACATTGATTTCTCATATGGATGTTTCACAGTTGATTTGCAATCACATGTTACAATTACAGGTCTTTGATTCACTTTATACAGGTTAATGACACTTTATGATAGAGTTTTGGTTTCAGTATGAGTAGATCAAGGCATACAAGGCATATGTTTTATATCATTACAATAATGCATTAGTTGACCTATTATGGTTTGGTGTATAAGGTGGAATACTTTAATACAAGGCTCTTTGTATTTGATCACATTATCTCCAAGGTATGGAGACATTTTTCGAGCCCTTAGTGGTGATGATTATAGTTGATAAGTCTAAATTCACTTAGACTTTGTGAATAGACAATGGCAGTCAATATTGACTACATTGAGCTTATGAGATATATTTTGGTCACCTTATTATATATTGATTTAAAGGGCTCTAAAGAAGTTTTTTGATTCCTAGCGCATGTTCTTTCAATGTTACTTGGGTCTTAGAGTTGCAAAACCATTATAAAATGGAGATCAATTCATCAGGCAACATATTATTGAAATATTTAATAAAGCTTATTCTAAAGATCAATGGTTTCGAGCGGCATTATTATTTGCACTCAAATTGAAATTGACTTTGAATAAATTCACATGGTAGTGATTGAAGTGTGGTAAAGACATCAGGTTTCATATGCTATATTTGGTGGCATTGATAGTAAGATAAATCCATACATGGCTTTGACTTGGCATTGTTAGTAATCGGGTTCTATGGTTTGCATTGTGTATTACACATAGTGTATTTTTGGCTTACACTCGAGCTTATCATATTACTTTGAACTTCTGCTTGTATCAACTTTGATATGATAGTCAACATTGATTATTATATTTTTTCTATGTTTATGTGTGTTGGCTTAGCATAAAGTATTGAATACTTTATCTTGGATGGTTGACTTGGCAGCGATAGCATTATAGGTATCTTGGACTTATTCATTGTGTTTTTGTTTGATCTCCAAATGATTGTTTTGTTTGAAAAAAGGAAGTGTAAAGTTTTTTGAACAAGATAGTTGTGAAACCCTAGCTGCTACCACAATGAACAATGGTAGTTATAGGTATTCAATGAACTGCAATGAGGCGGTTATGAGGTTTGCTCAGCCAATTAGTAATGTGTTTTGGTTGCCATGACAGGTATTTGTCCACAAATTTGGAAAGATTTTTTATCGTTTTAAAAGCATAACTGAATATGGTTAAGGTTTTATGGAAAGTGGTTTCAATTTTACATAACCCGAGTCTTCACTCAAGGGTTTCACAGTTATTGGTTATTTTGTAAAGGTTTCGAAATACAGTTTTTGTTTTCAATTGCATTTTTTCAGTTTAGAAAAACCCTTGTTAATTGAAGAGTTTTTGGATATGGGTTTTGTAAATGAGAACTAGTTTTACATTCATTCATTGTATAAATGTATGGCTTTTAGCCATTACTCAAGGACGAGGGTTTGATGTTAAAACATAGTATTTTGAAAGGGTTTTGACAGTGATATTTTTTAATTTGAAAAAGTGATAAAAGATAGTTTATATTGTTTACATCTCTAGTTGTAACACAAAGATTAAATACAGATTTCAGTGAGGGTATTCTTTTGTACTGTCATATTCAATACACTTTGTAGTGGGCATTATTGAAAATCATATATTTTTACTATGTTGAGATTTGTAATTGCAGACATTAGTGCAGTTATAAGGTCCTAACAGTTTGCATTTTCATAGAGAAACTTTACAAAAGGGGTTGGTGCTCCTAACTTGAAGTGGGTGCTTCAGTTTGTACTTGGAGTTGGTGCTCCACATTGTTATAGAGTTTGTGCTCTTTGAATGAATAAAAGGAACATTTTACTAGTGGTTTTTTATACCCCATGAGGGTTTTTCCACTTAGGAAAATAATGTGTTATGTGGTGAAATCTATGCATTTGTGTTTCAGCCCATGTGCTTAAGTGTTAATGTTTTCATTATGTCATTTGTCAATACAATTCATGCAATGCTCTGTTACTTGACTAAACATTTCATTATGTTATACAACTGTTCAAACTTATGCATAAAGTTGTGTGAAAATAAAGCATTGAAAAGGAATTGTTCAAGCAGTACTATATGAACAATTACAATTATACTTTGGCATGGTTAGGTAAAGTCTTTGTGATTAGTCATTATGTTGTTAAAGTTCATTGACCTGCCCATGATTCACTCTACAATTAAAAGGTTACATAAAATTGTTTCAAGGTCTTAGTTCAAGTTGTAAGTCAAGTTAAGAGTGAAAATTTTATGATACTTTGATTCAACCCCCCTCTCAGAGTATTTCATCTTCCACCAATTGGTATCAGAGCATAGGATCCTGCATTAGGTTTCATACCTAGGATTGATTCTGGTCTTGGAAGTTAATATTTCGCATGTGCAAAAAGGTTCATCTATTACAAGAGCTCCTCTATTTGATGGCATTGATTATGTTTTTTGGAAAATCAGAATGGAAACATATCTGATTTCTATCAATATAGATGTTTAGAATATTGTGCAAAACAAATATGATGCACCTGCATCAATACCCACTAATTCTGATGAGAAAAGAAAATATGAAACAAATGCTAGAGATAAACATGCTCTTCTATGTGGTTTGACAAAAGAAGTGTTTGTTAAAGTTATGCATTGTAAATTAGGTTTTGAAATTTGGAAAAAGCTTGAAAATGTGTATCAAGGTAATGACAAAGTCAAACAGTCCAAGATGCTCCCTCTTAAAAATTAGTTTCAAGAATTTAAAATGAAAGATGATGAAAAGATTGCAGATTGTAAATGCAAGAAGGGGTTTAGGTGAAACCGTTGAAGAATTTGATGTAGTTAGAAAAGTGATTAGAACTTTGCAACCTAAATTTGAGTCTAAGGTTTCTACTCTTGAAGAGAGTAAACATTTTAATGACCTTACCTTGGATAATCTACAAGGTATTCTAACTACATATGAAATGAGAATCGATAATACTAGTTCTACATCAAAAGAAACTGCCTTCAAGGGTGAAAAGAAAGAACTATCAGATGATAGTGAACCTAAATTATCAAATTCAAAAGATGCTCTTCTTGTCAAAAAAATCAAAAAGAAATATAAGGGTAAGCTGCCCTTTAAATGTTTTACTTGTGGCAAGTCTGGACACTTTGCTGCTAAATGCCCTTATGGTGATCAAGCCAATGAGGATGAAAAGTCAAAAAAATAGTATAAGAAAAAGGTTTTTAATCCTAAAAAGAAGTTTAACTTTAAAAAGAAAAAGAGTCTCTTTACCAAAGAAGACTCGGATGCTGAGAGAAATGACTCACTTGGTGATGAAGATGAAAATTTATTCATGGCTAAAGTCGATTCACAAAAGACTTCAAATAAAGAATCAGATAATCAATCTGATTTAGAAGATGATAAAATAGATCTAAAAGGTGAAACTGTATTTATGGCCACATTGAATGAAATGGAACTACAAGAAAATAGACTTGTAGAGACTTCTACTTCTAATAAAGAATTGAATGGTTTTGAGAATGAACTAAAAATTTCTTTAAGTGAAGTTCAAAATTTGAAGGACTTAATATATCACAAAATTTAGATTGAGCAAGATATTGAGAATCTAGTTACAAGTAAGATTCTAATCGCTAAAAAGGAAATTACTGATTTAAAACTTCAAGTTGAAATTCTTAAGATTACAAGGATGCAATTGGAATTCAAGGAAGAAAAGTTTTGTATCTTAGAAACTAAAATCAACAATCTTAGAAAGGAATTTGATAATTTTATAGATCTTTTGAATAAACAAAGGTCTTATGAAGACAAGTCAGGTCTTGGTTATATGAATGTTTCATGTGATTTTCTAGATGTAAATGTAAAAGCTAAATATGGCAGATCTAGACAAGCTTCCTACAAAAAGAAAAAGAATAGTCTTTCTAAGACAACTATGCAAAAAAAAGTTAAGTTGGTTTGGATGCCTAAAAGGAGCAATGTAGAACCGTAAAGTATCTTTAGTCAAACTGAATTACATGTTAAAGTTGAAAATACATGGATCTTAGATAGTGGTTGTTCTCATCATATGATAGGGGACATAAGTATTTTTATAGAACTTGAATTTGGTGATTTTGGTTTAGAATGGTTGGTAATGATGATTACATACAACTTATGGCAAAGGAATAGTGGTTTTTGGTAATAACATTTTCTTGTGAGATGTTTATTATGCAACAAGTTTAAAACATAATTTGTTAAGTGTGACACAAATATGTGATCAAGACTTATGTATTCTTTTTGATGATTATGGATGTCAAATTAAAAGGAAATCAAGAGAAATAGTTATTGTTGGTTCAAGGACATAGGAAAATATCTATGAAGTGACTAGTGTGAAAGTTCTTGATTAGTTGAGGAGTCTCTATGATCTTCCTCCTATTTCTTTTCACTAATCAATCTTTGTGATTGCAGGGTGTGCTTTAAAGTTTTATCTTATATCCCTGAAAGGATAAACTACAATCAAATCTTTGTAGTTTAGTTTGTGTTTTGGAATAGTTTACAATTTTTATTACATGAAGGATTGTGTGTTAACATTGTCTTGATTATGGTAACAAGTTGTAGAAAGTTTTTCTTGAGAATGAACAGAGAATTGATATTAGTTGCTTGGACAACCAACACTTAGTTGTTTTATCTTCATAAAAAGCAAGGCTCTATGTCTAAGGAGATGGAGAAAAAAGATTATGTTTTTTTTAAGTCATGCAATTTTGTCTACTTCTTGAAGCAATATGGAATGGGGTTTAAAGTCTTCTTGAAATAGTCTTGTCTGAATGCTTTTAAAAGTATCCATGGTCTTAGGGGGAGGCATTCTTATCTATTTGCACCATTTGTTTCCTTAAGCATTGGTTCAACACGTGGTTGCAGTTGGTTCTTCTTAAGTTTTCATCTCTGAATATTCCACTAGATGGTAGTATGTGCATTTTGATATTGCA
>VDFB02370496.1:0-33582 GCA_007258455.2 Sequoia sempervirens | reverse complement strand
TCAAACCAAGATAAAGTATGATTTATGACAATGCTCATCAATAAATGATAATAGTCTATTGGAAAATGGAAATATAGAGGAAGCAGATTTTGAGATTAAAGGGACAGAATAATGAATGAAAAAGAATAAACAGTCACTCGAGGACTCCCAAGAAACAAAGGTAAAATATGAAGAGCCCATAGTCAAATAGTGTTAAAGTCATAGAAGGTGGGAGTGTTCCTTTGATTCTATGTCTTTCAAATGATCATGATCTTCATGGATAATATAACAAGGAGGGGAAACAACAACCCTTTATGACTATGAAAGATTGAAGAGAGTAGCAAGACAACAAGGTAAAATATGGGAACACAGTTGATGGATAAGGTGAAAGTAAAAATATCAAAAATAGTGCCACAAAAAGAGCAGCAATAGTGTCATAAAAGTGCAGAAATAATGCTAGTAAAAAGGACAAAAAATAGTTCCCAAATAATGATTTCATATAATGCAGCAATTAATGCTAAAAGTGGATAAAATTAATGTCCAAATGATGAAAAAAATAGGTAATAAAAGAGCAGAAAATTTCATAATCAGAGCACAATTTATGAGTGAAAAAATGAACAACAAATAATGATAAATTCATGAGCAAAATAATGACAAATAAACTTGTGTTGTAAATATGACAGTTAAAATGCAACATTTAATGACAATGAAAGGATTAGCAATAATTCCAAAAAGTGTAAAAATAATAAGAGTAAAAAACAAAGAAAATGATGCCCATGAAAGAGAAGGAAAGAATTGATGAGAAAGAGCAGCTCAATATGATGTGAAAGAGCAACAAACTCATGAGAGTTAATAGCAAACTCATAAAGTTGAAAGTTATAGTTGGTGGGGAAGATAAAACTTGTATAGGTTTGAAGTGTTAAAAGGACTTCTTTAGGAATGTATGACAAAGGAAAGTTACCATGATCAAATGCAAGGATAATCTTTTGAGTCAAACCATCATAAAGTTTAAATGACAATGATTTACGCAAATAAAAAAAGACATCTCATAGAAATAAAGGACAATTATAAAGTCAATAAGGGGGTAGATTGTACAAAGAAATGAACATTAAAAGACTAAAGGCCATGAAGTCACAAAAGGGAAGGAGTATCCAACTGCATGATAGTATGTTTTGACTGTAAATATCTAAAATCTTCCAAGTTCCAAGTGTCAAGTTATTGACAATAGTGATTTATAACATAAACTCCGCATCACTAGGTATGGTTCCATGCTTTTCATGGAAAATGAAAAATTAATAGTTGAGGGTAATCATAAGTGGATGAAATGATTAGACACATACAAATGGCAATGAATACATAAGAAATAACATTTTTGAAGATAACAAAGAATGACAAAAATTCATACAATATTTCCTATCTATAATGTTTTCAGCTCTCCACTACTTCAACATGATAGAATAGAAGAATAAGTAAATATCAGAATAGAGACTTCAAGTTAAAGAAAATAAGAAGTAGAGAATTCACATTAGTAAAATGTGCATGTGGTAGGCACATAGCTTGGTCAACACTATCTAAGCAATTTGATACATCACCATGAAATTGGAAAGGAAGTGGGTTGTTTGAAAAAATGGGTCCAAGAAATGGGGTCTCATGGTGATAAATGGGGTCTCACGGTGATGTACATGGGGCCAAGGTAGCTTGCAATGTTCACTAAATTGGCAAGCTAGTTGGCTCGCTACCTTGTTTATGCTAGACTCATTGAACCAAAATATATGTAAACTTGAAATATAGAAATGAAAGGTCTAACTATCAACTAATCTTAATGTGCATACTCTAAATATTAATACAAATTAAAGTGTATACTTACAAATTAATAAGGATCAATGTGCATACTTACAAATTAATCCAATTAACCATTTGGGTTTTCTCTACTCTTTATTGTGTCAAGTATTGCCTCATGGTAAGACTCACACACCTTCCACAAGGTATTTTTCAAAGGTCTACCCCCATATTTGATCAAATGAACATTGGATGCCATGATAAGGCTTGAGTAATGAAGAATCTTCCAATGGATGTCAAAGTCTTGAAACAACCAAAAATTAACACTTTTATGTGGGTACGTTCTAAGCTTTAGACTTGAGGGGAAGAATGTGAAGCATGACTGACATTAGTCTAGAGGCTTTGGTTGATTTCATATTTATGTAGTGTGGAGATTTTGGTACATGGATATTATCATTTTGGATTATAGACATAAATGTTAATCAACGTGTGTAGACATTTATTTGCTTATAGATGATGTGATATGTTCATAGACTAGTCATTAAGTGTTTGGATTAAATGTTTAATTTCCACAAGGATAAATTTCTTTAATTACTCTGATAGATTCTATGATTATGTGATGCTAGAAAACTTCAATGTTTATATTTAATATTTTGATTATAATTTCCAAAGTGTACTAATTTTTTTATTGAGATGTTGTAGGTGGGCAGCCCAAGTTTCTTAAGAATTGGAGGCAAAGTCCAAATGCTAAAAATATAATTGTTGGCTTTTAATGTTTAAAAGGGGGGTTTTAATGTTGAGTGCAATTTGATTTTTATGATTTTATTTATTTGTGGGGGGAAATGTGTTTTATTCATGTAATCTTTTCATTTGAGGTAAGTTGTAGAGTCGGGAAGACTTATGGATTTGGGTATGGTTTCTCTCTGAATTCTTCTTGCTAATTCTCTTCATTTTTTAATGCAATTTGTGTGTGAAGTTGGTGGTTCATTTGGGTATTTTTCTGAAAGATATTTGGGGTTCATTTGGGATTTTGGGATAATCCTAATTTGGATAACCAAGGTATGTTTTGTACTTGGATTTGGAAAATTTGATGTGGTTGTTGAATGTTGGGTGGATCTTTTTTGTGTTGCAAAAGTTTGTGCCATTTTTTTGTTTTGCATAGAAACTTGTATGTGTGATGGGGGTTTTTGGGTGTGTTTAAGTAGAAAATATCGCTTGAGGGCTAAAAGCCTCCTTTGTGTGGGGTTGAGAAGGGTGTGGAGCCTTTCTTGGGGATTCATGGTAAAATGTTTTTATGTGTATATATGCGGTGATGGAGTTGGGTGTTGGGTGAAAGATGGAGTGGTTGGTGGTGGAGCTATGGTGAATGGGAGAAATGAGTGTTGGGTGGAATATGGAGTGGCTAGTTATGACGGTGAGGTGTATTGGGTAGTGTTAGAGAAGGCTATGTGATGAAGATGGAATTGAATGTGTATAAAAATGTTGTGTTGTTCCCCAAGAGGGAAGGGAATCCCCCTTATCCCTCTTTGTAAGTGTGTGTAAGAAAATATGCATGAATTATATCAAATTAACAACACACTCAGATGGAAAGCATTACAATAAGGAAATCTAACTTAATCAAACACAATTCAATAACAAAATTCCTTAAAAACTTCTCATCTTCCTCTAATCTCAAATGTCTTAGTAATTTATGCTCTCAAATATTATTTCTGCACACATCACTGAGATTTCATCTAAGAAATGAGTAGCCTATTTATCTATAATGCAAAATCAAAGTCTACATCTACATTATTGAAGGATTCAACTCGATGAAATGATGGAATGACATGGTGAAATGAATTGCTATGTACAAAATGACATGAAAATAAACAATGCTAAATTAAGCTAATGACATTGAAATGTATATGATCCTACATGTTGAAGTAAACTAGGAAATATCTAAAGGAGCCATGATTCAAATCAAATTGATAAACTATTCTAAAATTCCAAATGGAAAATGCAAACTAAGCTCTTAAAACTTGAATGAAATCTTGCAAAGTGATGTTAAGCAAATACTTATCATGCAAAAGCTATAAATGGGCCTCAATTTATAGATTTTCCCAAGGCATTGGGTGAGTTGGAAGCCATGAACAATTGAGATTTGATCTAGAGAAATCAACGGTGAAGAATGAGAAGGATGGAGAAAAATAGGAAAATGTTCCCTTTAGTAAAACCATCTTGCCAAGTGTAAGAAAGAATCATTTGAATGAAGGATCCATGTGTCTTGACGGTGGTTAAATTGTTGAGAACAAATATCTATTTTAGAAAATAAGAATAATTATTTTCATGTGATACATGGTGAGTTGGAGGATGAGGTGGAAGGTAGTTAGAGAAATATGTAGCAATGTGATGAAATTCAAATTTAAAAATTTGAATTAAATGAGCGGAAATCAATTAAAATTAAACAAATTATTTAGATTTTTTTATTTCAATTAAATCATGAAGAGGGTGAATTAGAATAGAGGAATTAAGAAAATAGGAACTATGTAAATAAATTTGTAATTTATTTATATAGTAGAGGAATAAAGATTTTCACTAATTAAATAATCAATATTTAATTAATATTTTCCAGACCAATTTTTGGTGTATACAGTAAGAATCCCATGTGTGGGTTATTTGTGAGTGTGTTATGTTTATTGTTTTCAGGTCTGTCATTTGTATTGTGCACATGGACTTTTCCTTTTGCTCAAGGATGGACTACTCAGTCCTGTAGTTTGGTGGAGAGCAGTGCTGGGCTACTCTACTTTGTGTTTGCAGGTTTCAAAGAGATCTGGTTATGTCTTTTGATAGGTATAGACTCCTTTTATATTGTTGATTATGAAATGTCTGTTTAGAGTTGTAGATAAAGAAAAAAACTTTGGCAGCATGAAAATGAAATTTTTAGTGAACAATTTTAGTTTCAAGATTGCTCATTCCTTTCTAAATTTTAATTTTTAGGATTTGGTTGCATAGTATTTGTGTTGTTCTGTGTGTAATCAAGGTTTTCAATTACAATACTGATAAAAATTTTGTATACATATGCATAAGGAAGAATGTAATTAATTGTTAAAATTCATTGTGGTAACATTCTTATAGATTTGAGCATTCCATAAGGAAGTGTTGTCAATAATATTTTTACTGTTCTCCACAACAGTATAGACATTTCAATGTTCTTTTTATTAATTATGCTCAATTGATAGATATTTCTTTACTTACAAACATTACCGCTAATGTTAATATTAAAATGAGCAAAGAAATAGAAATAAAAATAGAAAAATCAGAACAAGACAAGAAACACAAATTTTATAGTGGTTCGGCAATTGCCTACATCCACTTTCAACAGCAGGGAAATCTCTTTATTAATTCTGAAATACAATCTTACATATTCAACAACAATTATTTATAAAATGGTCTCCACTCCAATAAATGGAAAAATCAGTCTGTGAGAGAAACTTGCCAATTAAGGCAAAAGGCATCCTTATCCAATTTGTTTGAGAATCTTGCCAATTTGGGTTTCACCAGACCCAACAAATTTAAATTGTATTTTGATTATTCCTTTACTTTCTTGCATTGATGTGTAACGGTCTAGATTTAGGTGTATTAATTTTTCGTATTTACCCTAGGTCTCAATCCAAAAGTATCTTTCTGGTTTATGTTAGCATGTAGATTTAGAAATAACCATAATGGTCTTCAACTTTCCACAAGCAATATTCCATTATCTACAATGATTCAAATAGAATATTTTGAACTTATCCTTCTAGCATCAGTCAATGAGTAGTGAGGAAAAAATGCTTGTATTTTTCATCCTTGAATTTCACCTTGTTTAAGCACCCATCATACTCACAACGTTTGCATTAGTATATTGACCAGTCAAGTCACGTGGCTGTATATCACTCTTATTGCTCTTGGCTTCCACACACTTACACAAGAAAAATATTATTATTATGACCTCTGATGCTTCATCTTCATGTTTATTTAATTATCATCTCAGTTGAAAATGAAATTTTCCAAACGTTACAATAATGGGAACCTTACACTATTGAAAAGTTTGCATAAGTTGTAACAGTATCCCTTCTATTATGAAGATTAAATAAGTTGGTTTCTTAATGTATTATGATATCATTATTTTGTACTGCCAGTTGATTCAATTTAAATTTTATGCATTTTAAACTTTGTTGCTATTTATTATGCGGTTTACTAAAAAAAAAGGTTGAAATTTTTATTAAAATTTTTGATGCAAATAATTACCTTAATTCTTCTATATCTAGCATGGCTTTTCCTTTATACATGTGATTTAATTGTTATAGTGAGATTCCTTTCTACATGTGTTGATTATATCATTATGTGTCAGCATACATTTTGCTCAAAATATTTCAAATTGTTGAGTTCATAATCTGCTCCATTATAAAAGACTTTAGCATTCAGTAGAATTAAAAATTTATCAGAATTATTATAAGTAGATTTACATTATATATAAGCATATAATATATATAAATATGAATAAAATATATAAATATATGTAATATTCGGATACTGAATCTATAATATTTTTTAAATTTTGTATACAATTGTTATCCTCGTTATGCGATTTAATATTAATTAACTAAATACTAGTATTTCATCAATCTCGTCTTTTGTTAGTAATTTTTTTATGCAGTTGTAGCGAGTGAGTTTTTCTCATATCCATATCATAAAAGTAATTTATCTTTCATTTGTTCTATTCATTTTTCTTTGACACTATATATATATATATATAGTTGTGTTTCTTTACTCAAATTTTGGGAAGGGTGTTACAACGAAAAGGTTCGAGTAATGAAGAATCTTATGATGCATGTCAAAGTCCTAAAACAACCAAAAATTAACACTTTTATGTGGGTACTTTCTAAGCCACATTCTAGTAACAACCACTAAGCCCATAGGGTATTCGATGTTTTCTCCATCTATAATTGGGGCCTCCAATTTCTTTTGGGCCACATACAAGTAATAAGTTGTTCCCTCTTCATTGTATTCATCTGCAATAACTACATAAACATTCCCTACATTGATATGTGCAACAACCTAGATGAAATTAGTCAACATTACAAATACATTGCAAAGATATCAATAGGAATTTCAAAAACTATGAAAGTAGATATATTACCTAGTTGAATTAGATCTAATATGTGGTCAAAGTCAACTACTAATTCCATATATGTCAGTTCCAATGTCGTCAGATACTGATACATGTGAAGTGGGCTAAGATAACTTAATCTCCATTTGTCAACCCACTCCTTTGACTTGCACTCATTCCAAGCTTGAATTGTACATGAAGAACAATTTAAGCATTCCATCTTTCACATATGGATAATCCATTAACCTGTATTTGAGTTAAGGAAAGAGTGTAACTCACTTGATCCTGTCAGTGTACAACAATCCTTAGATGGTGCAATGCTAGTATCATCTATCAACCAGAAAAATATATGAACTGAAGACTTACCTTCATTACCTAGACCCATCGAAGCATTACACCACTCAACGATTGATTTTGCATTTTTCAACTTTGCATTGTCTTTATACTTTAACTCTTCTCATGTTAATGCTCTTTTAACACTTTCTCCTACAACATCATGCTCCCTCTTTCCATTTATGGCCTCACAAAAGTTCCACATATGTTGAACACCTATAATAACATACATCCTGCTCAACCAATAGAACATCTGCAAGTTCTTGAACTATGTTGCACAATTATCCAACCATATTATATTCTGACTATATGTTATGCTCCTCATAGCCAAATCATTGTAGAACAACTAAAAGCAACCTTGTACAAAATTTGGAGAATGTGTGAGATCATCACTAACGTAAAAGTGGTACTCCCTCAATACCTTCTTGTTATTCTCTATACTATCAATTGCATGAATGAATGCTATGTGCATAAATATAGAAACCTATGTGGAGTTATAATATTGTGACTGCACCTCATGCTATGGTTGTAGAGTGTAGTTCTCTGCAAAGTCGACCACTGAAACTATGATACCAACTAGAAAGACATTCTTACATAACTTGAATTGTAAGTCCAACCATCCAGCTCTATGTGTATGCCTTTTAGACTCATACACTATAGATACTGTCATGAAATGTAGACATAAACTGGCACACTGGAATCTTTTGAATAACCAAATCACACCTTTTTGTTTGATTACCATCTTTTGTATTGTATGCCACTATTTTATAGTTTTTGAACTCTACCAGTTGTTTTCCAATCACATGTTTTCTTTCCATATGTTCACATATTGGCATACATTGCAAAGCACCACAATGATGACATTGCAACAGACATGTGCCATCCAAGCATTGTTTCTTGTAGAATATTTGGCCTTCCTCTCTTTGACATAAAATTTATAGAAGAAGTCTCTTGAAGATGTTGGTGGGGAATGTATACCACAATCCTAAAAAAAAAATGTTGGTATGCAAATCTAAACATATAAAACGATAAACATCATAATGGTTAGAAAATTCAATATGTAATCTACAAAAAAAATTAGTGTGTGTGTGTGATTTTTCTTGACATAAAAAGGTTTAAGCATTTCAAAATATCTTTGGAAAATTTGAATTTGTGGATAATCCTCTACAAATTTACGAAAAACCTATGTTTGAGTCATATCCAAAAAATGTTTTGGATGTGGCTCACAGTTTTGACTACCTATTCTCCTTACCACATCACTTTTATTTGGAAATGGTCTTTTGTTATTCTTCCAATAGTCTTCAATTAGTGATATCAATGCTTCAGCAGTTGGTTTATCTTTTTGTGGGTCTCCCTGAGAATTCCCATAATTCAATGGAATCGGTGCACTCAATTATTTGGCACCTTTGAATGACTCTTGGTAAATTTTTTCTATTAATTCTCAATTGTTGGCTCATCTTTCTAATGAGACAAGATTCTCCTTACCACATCCCTTTGATTTGGAGATGGCCTTGTGCTATTCTTCCAATAGTCTTCAATTAGTGATCTTAATGTTTCAACAACTGGTTTATCTTTTTGTGGGGGTCTCCCCGAGAATGCCCATAATTCTGTGGAATCGGTGTCAATTATTTGGTTCCTTTGAATGGCTCTTGATAAAAAAATTCTATTAATTCTCAATTTTTGACTCATCTTTCTAATGTTTAATTACTTACCAAGGTTGATATAATGACACGTCAGGTGACATTACTATCTTTTGAGCATGAGGTATTACCCACACTCTCATAAGCATCCATTAGATTCTTCACAATAGTATTTTCACTTGAAGCATTTGATGTTTTCAACCCAAGAATATTCATGATGTACCTATACTTTATATCTTACATCATTTCAATAAATAGTTGACATCTTTCTATCTGATTTAACTTTTCAAAGAACAATCTCCAAATCTTATAAGCATATCTTCTACAAGTGTGTTGTGGAATCTTACCTTCCATTGGCTACAAAATATTCTCATCAATATTAATCAAAAACTTTGGCTTTTCATGCAAAATTCTAAGTGGTGTTCTCATAGGTACATTCATCTCAAAATTAAGAATTTCATCAATATTTAAGTGAGATGGGATAGATCGTGTACCTTCAATTGAGGACGGAATAAATGACATACCTTGAGGTTGAGATGGGGATGATGGTGTACCTCCTTCCTCAAATGCGAGTGATGTTGTACTCTCAACTTGAGATCTAGTAGATGGGGTCCCTCCATATTCACTTGTGATAGATGTGTCCCTCCATATTCACATGTGGTAGATGGTGTCCCTCCATATTCACTTGTGGTAGATGGTGTCCTTTCATATTCACTTGCAGTAGAGGGTGTGTCTCCAACTACTGTATTCAAAGTTTTCTTAGCACGATGCTTTCAAATTCGTTCCCTTTATTTCACCAATGCATTTTATCTTTTTGATGGTTGAGGTTCCTCTTCAATTGGAATTTCTTCATCAATCGTATCCAATTTCTTCTTCTCATGATGTTCCCTCATCCATGCTGCTTTCTCTGCTTTCTTAGTTTTGGACTCTTCCTATGTTGGTTTAATCCTTGTTTGTTTTCTCAACATGACAGTTAATTTTATCTATAGAATGATAAAGATAAAAATATTAGCTCCTAAAAAATGAATTCATACAAATAAATAAAGGGTATGTGTAGGATCATCATGGAAAAAACAGGCCCTTAAGTGGCAAAAAAATTAGAAAAATCAAAGTTAGGCAACTTGATGTAAAAATTTGAACAAATTATCTATATTATTTCAAAAATAATGTAAGAATAGAATTGGTAGAAAATTGAATTTAGTTTCTAAAATACTAGGTTTATTTATTTTTAAATAATTCTATTTGGTGAAAAATTGAAATTTCAATGTAGTAGTACTTAAATTTAAAGGAAAAAATAAGAAGTAGGTGTCTGTCTGACCACCCTAACCACAATAAAATGATAATATTTTTTTATAATATTTTAGATATAAGTAGAGGAATCATGTCCCGATGTGATGCATATTTTTTTGTAAGTTTTTCTAAGTAAATAATTAATTATGAATTTTTTATTACAACTTTTAAAAAATATAAAAAACTTGTATGTCTGACCACCTTAACTTGGTCAAAACTTCATGAAATTCATTTTTTCTTTTTTTAATCCTATAGTATAGGAAGTGTAGAATGTGACACATGTTTTGGATTCAAAAAATTTTATACTGTTTGAAAGCTATAGATGTTTTTCAATCAACCTATCAATTAGGACTTTATTCATAATTTTAATAGAAAATGAATAATAATTACTTATTAAATTCAAAGTAAAGCATAATTTATATTGGTGGAAAGCTGAGAATTTCCTTTAAAAACCCTTTTCATTTCATCAATTTTGGGTAAAAAAAAGGTCATCAGCCACATACCCATCATGATCCTGCACATACCCTAAAATATATGTCATTCAATCCATCATGCAAAATACTTACAATCATCATGTAGAAGAGTATTTCTAGCATAGACAAAGCTGACATGAATTTTTGGATGGAATACCTTAAAGAAAAGTGGTTTGGTGGAATGCTATGATTGCAAGATAGGCACAAAATGGAAGCATTGACAAGTCGTGAATTATTTGACAAAAATGTTTTGGTAGACATGTATGCAAAATTTGGTACCATAGACAAGCTAGTGAGGTCATAGCTTGTCAATGTAGTAGGATTGACAAGGTAGTGGGTTGTTTGAAAAA
This sequence comes from Sequoia sempervirens, assembly GCA_007258455.2. NCBI lineage: Eukaryota > Viridiplantae > Streptophyta > Pinopsida > Cupressales > Cupressaceae > Sequoia > Sequoia sempervirens. The sequence continues at coordinate 22,610 of VDFB02370496.1, read as the reverse complement.
ATGCCTCATAGAAATGGGGTCTCACAATGATAGACTTCAAACAACCCACTACCTTGTCAATCCTACTACATTGACAAGCTAGTGACCTCACTAGCTTGTCAAAGGTCACACGAGTTTTTGGGTGGAATGCCTTAAGGAAATGTGGTCTCGTGGAGTGCCATGATTGCAAGATAGGAAAAAAATGGAAACTATACTTAAGAGAATGAAAAAGGATGAGAACACAAAGGAAGAAATTCAAAATCAAGTAGGACAATTAACTTCATACTTACATCACCTAGTTGGACCTATTGACTTAGTTGCACGTTTCCCCATGTTGCTAACTTAGCCTTGAATAAAGAGTCTTGAAACAGTGGAGAGAAGGGTTGCAATCCCTTGTAGGTAGAGTAATCAAGGAAACATTAAAAATATATCACAACATTAGTGTTGAGGTAAGTTTAGAAATAGAGATGAAAACCAATATAGATTCAAAGAGCTATCAATGTGGGAGGAGTATATTCCAATTTTGTAGACATGTATGGAAAATTTGGTAGTATAGATAAGGAAATCAATTGTTTGAAAAAATGCACATCACCATGAGACCACATTTCTTTGAGGCATTTCTTCAAACATCTGATTTCCTTGTCTATGTTGTTTGATAAAATTCTTTGGTAGACATGTATGGAAAATTTGGTAGCATAGAAAAGGAAATCAATTGCTTGATAGAATTTTTTGACAAAATTCCTTCAATAAGATATGTCCTCGTGGACTAGAATGATTGCACGATATGCACAAAATGGATTTTTTGAAAAGGCATTAGAAAATTTCAAGCAAATGCAATTTCTAGGTGTAAAACCAAATTCCACTACATTTTCCAACATCCCCCATGCCTATACCAAAATTAAAGCTTTGGAAAGGGGTATGCACATCCATAGAAAAGGATTGAAAAATAATGTATTATATTACATACTTATGACTACTCTCATATATATATATGTGTGTGTGTGTGTGTGTGTCTGTGTGTATACAAAATGTGGAAGCATACACAAGGTAGGTGAGTTGTTTAACAAAATGCCTCAAAGAGATGTGGTTTAAAAATGTAATTGGAAAGTGTAAAGAATTGTGTAGTTCAAAATGTGCCAAGAGGGGCTAAGGTTATAATGAAAATAAAACAATGATGAACATGGAATATGCAAAATAACAAAATCAAAGAAAGCCAAAATAGAATTAAGGGAAATATAAAGAAAATGTGTAAAGACTTGACATACCTAAAAAATGGAGATTCAAATGGAGGAGTTCTACCCAATTATGTAGCCTTTGTTTCTTCTTGCATCAAACTCCTCAAAAATTTGAGTTTTTCAAAAGTTTGTTTCCTTTTCAACGTTCAGTTGTATATCACTCTTGAATGGAATTGAGAATTGAATTGATATATATAAAATTTGACATGAAAACTCTGTTATTTCATGCAAAGGTGGTGGAAAGCTCATAAAAGGGTGGTAGAATGCAAAAAAATTGCATGCAAACTTCACAAAAGAATCAAAAATCTTATTTTTATCAGAACACATGCATAACCAGGAGAATATATAGAATGTGGGCCTGGAGATCATGGGTATATTAAATTTTTTACCATTTTTATAGCAAGATAAAACATGCTCCTATTATAATGTGATCACGTTATAACGTAGATGTATTATAACGTAGGGGTGTTATAACACAGGAACATTATATCGCAGATGCATTGTAGTGTAGGTGTGCTATAGCATAGACATGTTATAACACAGGTGTATTATAACACATGCACATTTTGTATTGCTATACAAATGGCTACATCTCAACTTCTTCAAAATGTGCCTACTTTATGAAAATGTTGACTTTCTAAAGGTTTATTTTCTCTCTCTATCCTTATCCATCCATCCCCCTTATCCATCGGATGGATCCTGGAACGACATCCGAGCGGAATCCTGATCTGACTCTGATGAATCCCGGATATCGGGATTTCGAACCTGACCTGATTTTGAGCCGCCGATTTTGATTTCGATGATTTTGAGCCGGATTTTAAAGCGATGATTTTTGATTTTCGATTTCTGATGCGATTTGTCAGCCTGATTTTGTTCGTCGACGCGCCACGATCTGACGGATTGATTGATGTCGATTCCTTCTCCTGAAACGTTCTTTGATGAAGCGGAATCGAGGATCTGACTGGATGATCCGACGATGATGATTTCGATTTTTCGATTGATTTTATTTGATTTCTAATCTCTTTCTTTTTCTTTGTTCTTTTCCGACTTTTGATCTCTTTTCTTTGTGTCGATCTTCTCGATTTTTATTTCGACCGATTTTAACCTTTAATCCCGATTTTGGGATTTCCGGAATCCCGAAAGCTTTAACCTGATCTTGAATCCCGGACATTTTGATGGGATTTCTGATTTTGACCCGAGATTTTATCTTTAATCCCGAAGATGGTAACTTTGATCCTTATATTTCGGACGGAGAGATGACCTCAACCCTAATCCCTCAACCCCATACCCTCAACCTCCCCACCCCTCAGCCTAAACCCTCAACCATGAACCCTTAAACCCCTTAACCCTAATCCCTCAACCCAATCCCTCAACCCTAAACCCCAACCCTCTACCCTTTACCATATACATTAAACCCTCAACCTCAATTCTCAACTCCTCAACCCTTAATCCCTCAACCTCAACTCCTTAAACTCTAAACCCTCAACCCCTATATACCCTTAAGTACTCCTATACATTGTACTCTTAACCTTAATCCTCAACTATATAATTCTCAAACTCTATACCTAAACTCTACTTCCCAATCCAACCTCAATCCCGAACCTGAATCCCGGACCAATCGACACTTTACTTTGCCTCCGACCCTAACCTTAACGGAACTTTAACCCTAAACCCCTGAGGTCTCAACCCCTACCCTATAAATTGATCCTAACCTCACATTTCTTTATCCTTCCATCTTTCTCCTCTCATCTCTACTCTCCTCCATCTCCTCCCTCCCATCCCTCCCTCTCTACCTTTAATCCCTCAACCCTAAAACCCTTAAACACTAACCCTAAACCTAAACCCCTAAACCCCACCCCATACCCCCACCACAACCAAACCCTAAACTATCAACCCTAATACTTCATCCTTGTTCCTCAACCCTAAAAATCTCTATCCTAAACCCTAAACCCTCAACCCTAATCCCCTCAACCCTAATCCCCAAACCCTCCTTAAACCAAAACCCTCATTCTTTAATCCCTCAACCCTCAATCCATGTAAACCCCCAACTATCAACCCTTAATCCCTCAACCCTAATCTTTCATCCCTCAAACCATATATACCTCAAACCTCAACCTTTTAATCCTCACCCCTAAACTCCTTAAACCCTGACCCGGATCCTTTATGAATCCTGACGGATCCTTTTGATCTGGAATTTGACGACCTTTACCTGAGAATCCTTTAACCTGATCTCGACCCTGATTTTATCCCTGATCTCTCGGCCGGATCTGATTTTGATCTTCCTTTTCCTGGTTTCTTTAGGATTATCTTTGAGGATTTCTTGAGATTTTTCTTTTTTTTCCTTTGATCTTTTGATTTTGCTTTTGATTTGATTGATTTGATTGATCCGGATTTGATGATTTCGATTTTTTGAGATTTTGATGATTTTGAGATCTTTGACGCGATGGACGATTTTGAGATTTTGTTTTGATCGATGGAGATCTTTTTCTTTTTCTTGAGGTTCTTCGATTTTTTGATCCGATGACGATCTTTCGAGCCGACTTTGTCTTTATGACTTTACTTCGATCTTTACCTCGACTTTACCGAATTTAATCAATAATTATTGTTGACCACCTTCCATGCATACATATAGACATACATATAATCAGAAATACATGCATACACTGATATACATACATACATTCATACATACAGGTGTACATACATACATATAAGCTGCAAGCATACATACATACATACATGTCATACAAGCACACATACATACAAACATACAAATATATATATATATACATCCCATATACTAGAATTTAACACAAAGAAAGACATAACATGAGTACTTTATAACACACTTACATTATGTCTTGCTAGACATGTCCTGGGAACAAATGCAAAAAATATGTCAAAACTAAGAAATAACATGAGCGCATTATAACACACTTGCGTTATTTATTTCTTTGGAATACTAAATCAAAGGCTTGGAGTGCCTTCCCAACATTCAAAGATGTGTTTATGCAAATTCTAAAATATTTCACATAATCGCATTTGTGCTAAGCATCAGGTTTGCACGTGTTTCAAGGTCAAATAAATTGAACACCTGGGTAATGTTAGGCTCTCTTTTAGCTATCTAATGATGTAATTTTTTTCACATTTTAACAATGTTAATCCTTTGATCTATAATTTCTTTTGTTTGTGTGTCTTTTTTTTTTTGGTAAAAATTAGTGTTTGGTGTTTTTTTCGTTATAAATTAACCGTTCATCAAAATTTCAAATAAGTTATATTTTTAGAAACTAGACTCCATTCTACACATCATAAAAAAATTCAACTAGTTTTCAAAATTTATAGGGGTAGCACTGTAACCAAAATTTTATTTTTCAAGAAGTGTCCACTTTGAAAATTAGTAAAAATTTAAATATTCATTGAAAAATTATTAGAAAAATTGAGCATAAACTACATACTGTTAGCTAATTTGTCACTAAAGCGATTTTAAAAATACAAAAAAAAAAGTTAACCTTTTGAGAGAGCCACAAAAGTTGCCATGTTATGTTTTTTTTTTTTACAAAAAGAACACCAATTTCTATGGCCCCCACTTTTGAATCCCTTAATTTCTACCATTTTTTAAAAATAGTAGTTTAGAAAGTAGACTCAGAGCACTACAATTAGGTTGTTTTTATTGCATCTCAAAATTTTGAGTGTAACTAACCTCAATTTCATGTCCAAGGTTAGTATTTTTTGATTTCAAAAAAAAAGTGGCCACTTAAGCCCCCTTTTTGCACTTACCCCGATATTTATTAAAAAATATCAAAATATGTTACAGTTTTAGAGAGGATAACCACCTAATTCCTTCTAAAACAACATCATTGAGAGAATCCAAAGGAAGCTGGCTAGCTAGAAAGGAAAATTTCTTAGTCAAAAGGGTAAAGTACAACTTTTGAAGTCTTCTCTCCAAAATATTTTGGCTTATTACTTATCCATCTTCAAGATGCTAGATTTCATTATGAGAAATATTGAGAAAATATAGAGGACTTTCCTGTGGACTAGGACAAAAGAAATATCAAGGATTTCTCTTGTTAGCTGGTAGAAATTTTGTTCCCCAAAAAAGCTTGGGGGCTTGGGATTCAAAGACTTAAGATGTTAAATAAGTCTTTCCTAACAAAAATGGGTTGGTATATGATTCAAGGAAGGAAAGACTTGATAATTATTCTTAGTTCTAAGTATATGTTAATAAAATTGAGCAGAGATGAAATGATAAAATGAAGCTACAAGTAATTTTAATTCAAAATAATATGTGCTTCATCTTCCTCATTTTCATTTACATATATATAGGATGTACATATCCTATATTATAGGAGACTACATATAACAACTTTCTAAAGATACGAGTTGTTTTAATAACTCATAGTACACACAAACAAATAATCTATGGAAATGATGTGATATTCCCAACACTCATAACCAACCTACTAAAGTATTATCTTATACATCCTATGATGCAATATTTCCAACACCTATGTGAACACTAATTCCCAACACCCCCCCTTAGTATGAACATGGGGTGAAAGTACATCACAATACTTGATGACCACACATAGTAGCTCACCAAACAATATAAGATAAGAGTAGGGACGTACACATCTACTCATGTCAAGCAATAGTGGAACTAGCCTGACTATGCTTAGTACTTCCATGTCCAGGGATAGGGACAAAAACATCTTCCCATGGAACTGAGGATAGGGACTAACACATCTATCCAAGGTCTTACATCAAGTTTGGATAGGGACAAATACATTTATCCAACATCAAGGTTATGAACAGGGACAAACCCATTTGCTCACAACAATTATGATTGGGGACACACACATCCAATCATAATTGCCAACTCATGTGATTATGGACAAACACTTCCAATCACATTACTACCTCGTGAATGGGGACAAACACATCCATTCACATACAAACAAGAGTTGTGATTAGGGACATACACATCCAACCACAAATACAAATTTTGAGAACTCCAAGCCCTCATTGTTGTGTATGTAGCCACCATTATAGATCACTGCCACTTTGATCACAAATGATATGAGATGGTTGTCGCTGCCACCTAGAAACCAATCTTGGCTATAGTCATTTTAGCACAAATAGTTTTGTCACTAATACAATTTTGCAACCCTGTCACTAGTGACTCACAAAAGGTTGTTGAATGTCCTCTAGCCTCCTGTGCCTCCATCCTCCAGTTGATTTGCTACTTAGCAAATTTGTCTTTGAGGCTCAATTTTAGAATGCCCCCCTTAACATGGATGTTGCATACAAGCGATATTGCGTCCATTTACACTTGAGACAATTTTTTTTGGTTACATTTTTAGATTTTAACAAATATACAAAATATCTCCTTATGAACTAATAGTACATTTTAAGATACTAAATTGACAGTAAATAATAATCATCTCCTAACACTCTGAAATTATTAAGACTTAACTTCAATCTAATGGCTATAATTAGATACTTCTTTTCCTTAGCGGTTTCCTTTGTGAAACACCTTGCATCAACAAAGCAAAGGAACAAACCTTATGCGAAAGGGTGAAACCCTCAGTGATAGAGGAAAAATTTGACATCGAAACCCAACGTGTTCGAGAGGAAAAGCATTGTTGGCCACATGATAGAGCGCTCTACTAACTGAGCATCTTCCACACAACTGTGATCTTTAATGTCGCCTTTTGCAATAGACATGCCCAATGTCGATAGTGCGATGGTTCCAAATGTCAATGCCAAGGGTTCCAATGTTGAAGTCGAGGGCCTGGGATGATGCCGATTTCAAATCAACCTGATTACAAATTGGCCCATTTCTAGATATCAATTTTGAAATAGAATCTTGCTCACCATACCTTATGCACAGGTTGTCAAAGGTTTGATGAGTTGTTTCTATTGAATCATCCTGTGAACTATCGTTCCCAATTCACGCTTAGGGAGATGTATCTATGAGTTTGGTGCTATCCAAATCAAGTCTGAGATGTAAATCGGTGTCATAGATTAGACCTCAACAATGTCGATTAGTATATGCACTGTTGATGTGATTCTCCTAGCAATTGATGAAATCGATCCAACCCTTGAATGATTGAAGCTTCTCTGCCAGTTTGTGAATAAGATCGTTGGATTTTATGGTGAATCGAGGCTAGAAGCAAAATCCTTTCTATGGCATTTCAATCTCATTCCACGATGTGTCTGTTGATGGTACTCTGCATGCTTGAAATCAAATATTTTTTCTCAAACATATGCTCTCTTATGATACCTTCACGATAGGAAGCAAGTCTGAGTCGACTTCTAAGCACTTAGGCTTCGTTGTATTGAGTAGAGGTCCTCTCTCACTTGTGAATATTACAAAGCTATCAGAATTTCAGCAACGAATCGCGTATGGATTTTAGATCCCGATCTCTATCCACTGAGGCTGCCATGACGCTACAAAAGTTTGCTCACCACACCAATTTCCTTCACACCAAACACTTCAGAACTCTTAAACTACAAACACAACTTTTACAATCACAAGATAAAAGATTGCTCTGATACCATGTTAATAAAATTGAGCAGAGATAAAATGATAAAATGAAGTTGCAGATAATTTTAATTCAAAATAATACATGCTTCATCTTCCCCATTTTCATTCAATACATTTACATATATATAGGATGTACATATCCTATATTATAGGAGACTATCTATAACAACTTGGTAAAGATGCAAGTTGTTTTAACAACTCATAATACACATAAACAAATAATCACAACCAAATAACAAATAATCTACGGGAATGATGTGATATTCCCAACACTCATAACCAACCTACTAAACTATTATCTTATGAATCCTATGATGCAATATTTCTAACACATATGTGAACACTAATTCCCAACAGTAAATGCGGAATGATCCCCTTGGTTGCTTGCTATCCCCTCAAGATTGGCCTAATGGATCATATTTTTGGAACAATATTCCTAAAACAAGAAGTATTCTACAGTAAGGGTTTAGAAGGAGAGCAAGGAACGGGAGGTCTATCAGATTTTGAGAAGAAGCTTGGGGAATAGGTCCTACCTTGGCTTTGGTGGCCCAATTAATTCCTATAAGACATGTCCTCACAAGATTATATGGAACTACTCTTTATGGTTATGTTGATTGGTTCGAAGAAATCCCTAGATGGAGAAACTTTGAACAAGATGTCTTAATCCTGAGAATGAGAAGAGGGAGCAATGTGTTGGCTTGTCCCGAGCCATTTTCTACTCTTTATTCTTTAATCAAAAAAATTGGTTTAACCCTTCAAGGAAGTGCAGATGATTGGATTGGGGTGATAACCCCTAATGAACTTTTTCTATCAATGTAGCTTATAAAAAGTTGGAAGAAGCCCCTTTTGATGATTAAAATTCCAATTGGAGTCTAATCTGTAATGACAAGTTAATTCCATTTTTTTTTTATTGGGCTACAATGCATGGTAGAATCCACACTGTTGATGTCCTTAATAGGAGAGGATTCAATTTTTTAATAGATGCTCTCTTTGTTTGGCTACTCAAGAAACTATTCCTCATCTACTTCTTCATTGTTCTTTTGCTAGATAAGTTTGGTCTTTGGTTCTTTGGATTCTTTTGACTAATTGGGTGTTTCCATGTGATTTGAAATATCTTATTATCTAATGGAGTTTTGGTCCTTTTTGTAATCCTATCATTGAGGAAGTATGGTAGCAAGTTCCTCCCTTTGTTTCCTCGTACCTATGGAAAGAGAGAATCAACATAATATTTAGGGAGCAACAAAGGAGTTGTGGTAAGGTTTTTTATTGCACTAAACAATGAATCATGGAAAACTTGAACTAAATTTTTTTTTGGTTTCTCAAAATTTATGCCAAATTACAAGGACTTGAGAATATAAAACAGCTATGGGGATTAAATCATGATATGACTAAGATTAATTGGGCTAACATCCTAAATAGGAAATTGACTATGCGGGAGCCTCCTCTAGTTGATTGTGTAAAATTAAACTTTGATGGTTGTTCTAAAGGTAACCCAGGGTTTGTTGCACCTAGGGGTATAATAAGAGATCATAGAGGGAGAAGCATAGAATCCTATGTTAAGTTTCTAGGAATAGCTACTAATGTTGAAGCAGAGGCCATTTCTACTTGGAGAGGTATAAAGTGATTAAAAGAACTTGGGTTTAGTAAGGATATAATTGAGGGGGACTTAAAATTGATTATTGAGGCTCTTAGTGGCTAGGCTGAGCCCCCTTGCAAGATCAAGAACTTGATCCAAGACTCAAAAAGTGATCAATTGTTTGGATCAATACTCATTGAAGTATATCAATAGAAAAGGAAATAGAGCTGTTGACTCAGTCTCAAATATGGGCCTTTCTAATTTTCAATAGTTTTTCAGGGAATTTGAAAATATACTGCTATGAATAAATGACTTGGTTTATATGGATCATTTGAGAGGTATCTACTATTCTCATGGAAATGGGTCTCAAATGATGCATGCCTTGAGGGGATGAACTCTAGGCCGGGGGTGCAATCAAGTTTTATCTTTTATTGCCATTTGTTGAATTTAAATTTTCCATCTCAGATGTTGACATGTAAATGTAGAGATGGAATGGTGACTAACAAAGTTGTTTTGATGAGGTCAGCTTGTATGGGTCATTTAATCATGTGTTTTTACATGATGTGTTAGATAATTAAGTCTCAAATGATGAGGAAGGATTACAAAAGGGAAATTCTCCCCTTGATCAAATGTACTCATTAATCCTGTGATCTTGGAAATGATAAGAAATAATGAAAAGCTAAGTTTTAATGAGATTAACCCTTATAAAATGAATTCCCTTAAGGGTCATCATTTAAATCATATTTTGTATAGCACGGGGGGCATTTTGACAAGACCTTTTATTTATTGTTTCTATCACTAAGGCTATGAGATTTTATTTGCTCATGTTTTTTGGATTGTGAAGTACTTCTATAAAGGCTTCCTACGTGTGTTCAAGGCCTCCTTCTATTAAAGGTTATTTGAAAATTCCCTCAAGCTGAAAAATGGATATTAGTATCCTTAATCATTATTAATATGGGTGACTTCAATCACACATATTTTTGGGTGTTGGCCTAATATCATGGATATCTAGCCTAAGATACATCTGGCCTTGAACCATCCGAATACCATAATTGAGAGTTTTGGTGGATCTTTCCAGAACAATGGAGATTTTGCATTAGTATTTTAGCGGATGTGTGGGCTTCTAAATTTTCTCTAATTGGCCGTGAGTACTATTATATTCAATGGAGTGCTAACCTCTTTCTCACTAACACTATCACTATTGAAGGAAAATTTTTAATTTCTTCTTGCAGTCATAGTAAAATCATGGGGGGTCCAAGGAAGCAATCTGAGCATCTTTCCTGCATGTCATTATGTCAAAACATTGAGCTTTGGAGGCTCTTTGAAAATGTTGGTATAACCCCCTTCTTCATGTTGATGAAGGGTTACAATGATTATATTACTATGAATTTCTAATATTCCTAGTGTGAAGACAAAGTTAAAATTGGAAATATAACATTTGCGGTCACTCTTAAGTTGATTGTGGAGGTGATTGGCTTGGCTTGCAGTGTTCTAAAAGTGGAAGAAATTAGTAATGAAACCTATCAAAGATTCATTGATAGTTTCTTCAAAGGGGAGGAGAAGCTTCAATGCTACCAAAATGATTATGACAGAGAAAAGCTCCCGACTCATTATGGGGTAGTCAACATGCATATTATAAAATATTTCACTCTAGAAGGAAGTTATACTACTAACCATGGGTATTATTTTCCTTTTCTTAACCACATTAGAAGGAATGAAAAGATGAATATTCTATTTTTTCCGCTTTCTTCTCTAAAGTAGTGTAAGGCCAAAGGGGCCTCACCACCCCTTCACCAAGGCCTTATTCAAAGATTTTATAATTATGTTTCTTCTAGTATGCCCCTTCTTGGCCCTTTAATGGATATTGACCCCCAAGCTAATGAAGCTTAGAACAACCAGCCTGACCCTTGCCCAAATTTGAATCCTTGTAAAAATTTTGGTGAGGGTTATTCCTTGGGTAAGTCTCAACAAACTTGCCCCCCCCCAAACTAAAAAGCTTGGTGAACCCTCTCTGACTAAATAGTCTTCCATTAAAGGCCTGTTAACAAAAGGGGTCCCAATTGTCTCAATTGTGAAAGAAAATAAAATTATTGGCAACCCTTCTAGTAACCCTCTAGGTGTAAAAAAAAAATCCAAGAAAGCACTAAACCAAGAATGAAGAAAAAAGTCACAATTGAAATATGGGGTGAGGATGAATAGGGCAATGTGGATGATTCAAGTAGTGGAAAAGGTAGGAGAATTTCGGCTAGATTGGTAGGTCAATCTACCAAAGGTAAAAATCTAAGCTTTGAGGAACTAGAAGATGAACCTTCAGAAGATGAGGCACCCTTAGACCTAAGTAAGAAGGAATTAGCTATGGTTCTTTTGTGAGGAACTCGAGGATGACTCTATTAAAAATGAAGAAGATGAGGTGGAGGGCGTTGACCAAGAGGTTGTGCAAAATTCAAAGGATACCAAGGATGAAGGAGACCAAAAAATGACAAAAGAAAATGAAGATGTGAATATGTAAACCATGGAAGAAGTGAAAATGCAATCCTTAGAGGACCCTAATAATGAAATGGAGTAGGATACCAAGTTTTTTTAGTATTATAAGATCAAGTTTTGTGAGCTTCAGGAAAAAGTTAGCAGGATGGACAAAGCATTCAATAGGTTGACTTCAATCACTCTAAGAATCATGAGAAGGGCTATATTTGGAATGGTTAAAAACATGGAAAAAGTTAGAAAAGGAAAGAGGAGGAAGAATTCCTCTTAGGATGTGGAGATATAGTCGGAGGACAAAGCAGTTGAAGAGTTGGATGTTTGGAGTGAGGAGCTCGAGTAATTGAATATGGAATGGGACTTGATTTGTAGGCCTAGAAACTAGTTAGGTTTTTTTATCTCTTTTGTTTCTAGCCTACATGCCTTGGTCCATATTGGGTCTGCGTACCCTAGTGCTTTATACTATTTTTTGTTTTGTTTTCTTATTCAAACTTTATGCTCTCCTAGTGATGACTATTTCTCAACTGACTAACCTTTTGTTGTTTTTTTAATGGTGTTATTATTTTTTTTGGTGTGGCTATTTTTTTGTTGGTGTACTATTGGCCATGATACCTAATCTTTGATCTATTTCTAGGTTTAAGTGCCCTTTCCCCTACTTTTTTAATCAAAAACATAAAATTAAATATGACATATTTAGTTTTAGAATTAGTTCTTATAGATCTTATGAAATCTAGAATAACATCCAATGCAATTACTGATATTCACACAATCATGGACATTATACTTGTGCAAGATTCTAAGGAATTTAAAACAAAGGTATTCAAGTTATATGTATAAAACCACAATATTCCATGTGCATATTTCATACATAAGTCTACTATTAAAAACTTTCAAGGTTTCACCAATTTATCCAACTTAAAGAAAATTAAATAAAAATACATCACCACAAGGTTGAGAAAAAATAGAAGAATTAAACATCATCCTTTAATTAACTTGTACTTGGCAAATTATAACTTCCAAGAAAATTCCCCACATTGAAAATTTGAAAGTTCACTTTTAGATCTAAATTTTCCAACCCTTAATAATGTTTCAAAAGCTTCTACAAATACTGTTCCTAGGTGCCTAGCACTACAACAGAAAATAAAGTCAACCGAGGCCTTAAATTGGCCCTTCGGCTCAAAACTTACAAGTTACCCTTATTTCAAAAAATTGGCTTTAAAAATTGAAATTACATTTTATTGAGCCTCAAAGAGTTGGACACAACTACATGAGGGTAGTAAAACATGAAATTAGCATAAAATAAAGGAAAACAACCTCATTGGTTGTTAGAGTTTAAAATTTATTTCCTAATTAATTATTGACTTAAACATTAGGCTCCTTTTCCTCTAATTACTTAAGCTTAATGAGGTTGTTTTGTTTTTATGTCTCATGCCATAGGATGAGGACACATGTCATGATCTTATTTTATCCTCACCAAGAGTTTCTAGGTTTATTATCCTTTTATAAGGATTCTTTATTGTATAATCATTAAGATGGACATTCATAATGATTCATGCTTTTTTGGATCAATAACTCTTGGCCTCCATAGCTTTGATATTCTCTCTTTCTATTATAGGTGTTTGATTGCAAGTGGTCCTTGGGAGCTATGGAGTTGATTTTTCCCAACTTTAACATGGTATCCAAGCTTCAGACCTATAATCTCCTCTCCTTCATTTGAGAGATTTTGTGCCTTGAGCTATCATTTGGTGCATCTTGAAGCAAACTAGAGTTTTCCATTGGATTTAGAGCTATCGAGAAAGTCATATATTTTTTTTTTAAGCCTAATTTGGAATCCAGAGGTCATATCTATAAGGGTTTGAAGCATTCTTTTTTAGATCCAAAGGATAGCTAAAATTTTGGTGCATTTTGAGTCAAACCAGACATTGCCATTGAGCTTAAAAGCCCCAAAAACCTTAAGATCATGTATCAAATCATTGAAATCTATGTCAAGAGCATATGAGGCAAAAAAATCATCAAAGAGGTTGTACAGCCTCCCCAGCACACAAATCAAGGTAAAATATTAAAAAAGTACAAACAAAGTTCTTGCGAGTTTTTGAAAAAATTAAAAATATATATTTGAAACCCTTGTTATAAGGTACACAGGTTTTTGGATTTTAAAAAAAATATTAATTTTTTTTTATTTTTGTGGAGAGGTACCTACAAGGGTACTTTCCCCCATGCATAGTCATGTCATGGAAAGGGTGGCAGGCCCCTGAGGCCTCGCCCTACCATTGGGGAGTACCACCCCCTACCAATGGCAAAGTAGCAGGCCCCTCGGGTCCTGCCTAAGGGAGGCGTGGGGTAGGCTTCACACCCACCCTATATAATTTTTCTAATATATATTTTTAATAAAGTTTTTTTCTATTATTTTTTCTTATAAAAAAATATGCATTATCTATTTTTTCTATTTTTTTTAATCTTTAAAATAAAAAACATGCAACATTTTTTGTAATAATATTTTTGTGCAAATAAATCAAACTATACTTGTACCTAGAGGAGATTTTTTCAACAAGCTCTAAATTTGGCAGACTTCCAAAGTTGGAGGTATTTTTTCTACATTTGGCGGAGGTTTCTTTTCGCCTAGCCTGGACCCTCTCCATTGGGCTTTTCAATTTTTCACCCCATCTTCCAAAGGTGATATCTCAACCATACTGTGGTATTTTTTAGTGCAATAATTTTAAAATGGTGTAGAATTTTGTGCTCTTCATAGTGGTGTAGGTGGTTAAATTCAGTTTTCACTTCAGGTGTTTTCCAAAAGTCATTTTTCTTAGTGTTGTTGTTGTGCAATTCTCATTTTGGAGACTTTAACAGGCCATATATTCTACATTCAAACACCTTTTTGATTGCCATTTTTAAAGTGCATGATTTTCTATGTACTTCATCATGGTGCTATCTATTTCCTCATTTTCTATCAAAGAATTGTATTTTCAGCACGTGCTCTTTTTTTGGACATTGTGAACTTCCATTGTAAGCACTTCTTATTATGTAAATGAACTAAAATAAATTTCCTCGGTATTGTACATATATTATTGGAATATTTCAAACTAGTTTGTTCCTTATTGTACTTGTGTACTATGATATATAGTGTCATGGGGGGTTGATGTTTGCCTTTTCTTTTCCATCACACCTTCGTCAAGTGAGTGTCCCTTCTATGATAGTAGTGAATTCTAGTGATTCTTTCCTCATGCATGTGTGCCTTTTTTTGCACACCCTTTTTTTAGTTGTTGTTACTTCCAATTGCATATTCAGATGTTCTTTATTATTTTTCATGCACTTCTTTTTGACACATAATTTCAATGGATCTTTCATGGCTCTCCCTAGTTGGTTTTATGGGGGGTTTCTACTACTCTTCCTGATGCTTCCTTGGTTTTTATTTGGAGTGAGATATGTATACAGTTTATTCCTATATACTAGGTGGATGCATCATACATCAATGACTAGTTACCCATGCATTTTGGTGAGATGGAACATTTACCATATGGACACTCTTGCATTCTTGTTTCTAGAGGAGACCTTCCATTTTCACTTGATCAGTGTTCTTCAAAATTTTGGTACCTATGCCATCTAAATCTTTAATTTCTAGGTGTTTATCTTTGTTTTCTATCTGATTCAAGTAGTGTCATTAGGGGAACTCATGTGTATTATTGTCTTCTTGATCCCAACCATCATTTGTTTTAGAGAAGGTTCTTCTTTTAACATTATAGTAGTCATTCTTCGGTAGTGTTTGTAGCTTCTTCATGCTTCAGTGGTGCTCTTCATGTTCATCCTTTGTACCTATTCTTTTTGGGACATTGTTTTGGAGGCTTTTCAATCCTTCACTCTATTTTGGAGGCTTCTTTAGTCCTTCACTTGTACTTCTCTCTTTTGGAGATGAGTTTTCTACCATTGGGTTTTTCTTCTTTTCATGATTTTGAGAGATCCTTTGTTTTTACATGGGTACCTAATCGGGCCTTGTTTATTCATATCCATCATGAATTCATCTTTATAGGTTTGAGCTTCTCCCTAAGTTTCACTTAAGGGGGTGTTAGAGTAAAAGGTATTTACTAATAAATTATTTGCTTAATTATTAGGTTTATTTTCCTCTAATTACTTAAGCTTACTTAGGTCATGTTCTTTTTATGTCTCATGTCATAGGATGAGGACACATTTCATCATCTTGTTTATCCTCACCTAGAGTTTCTAGGTTTATTATCCTTTTATAAGGATTCTTTATTGTATAATCATTAAGATGAACATTCATAATGATTCATTCTTTTTTGGATCAATAGCTCTTGGCCTCCATAGCTTTGATATTCTCTCTTTCCATGACAAGTGTTTGATTACAAGTGATCCTTACGAGCTATGGAGTTGATTTTTTCCAACTTCAACATTGGTTAGGAAAGTGGGCCTTAAAATTATGAAATGCTTTTAGAACATTATTGAGGCTAGAAGCACTTGTATACTGCACTTTTACTTTCTTATTGGAAAGGGTCTTCTTGATTTTCTCCAAAACCTCTTTCGATTCTTGGATCTTATTCTAAAAATTTAATTACAATTCTATTTTATTCTCATGAGTTCATCAAAGAGCTCTAGTATGATATTTTTCCTAAACCAACCCAAAAAAGCTCCCTAATAATGTTGGAAAATGGAAGAACTTTGTTGAGATTTTCCTAGAAGGTGCAAGGAATATATTCAATGAATGTTTAATTTTTTATTACTGTCATGGTAGCTACTCTCCTTAGCTTGAACTTATTTAGAAGTTATTAGTGTCTTTATTCTACATTTGGTGGTATATAACCAATTTTTATATTTTTTTAGATTTCCATCAAGTAGCATTTATTTTCTCTAAATCTCCTCAAATGGAACCCTAACCATTTTTTGTAGCAAGTGTATGCTATCTTCTAGAAAAGTAGTTCTTCATCAGTAGACTCTTCAAAATTGGCCATTACACTAGCTTGATCACTAACTTTATGGTAACACAAGATAGCCTCTCAGATTATCCTACCCTGCAACGATTCTAGCTCATCTCTCCATATGGTCATAATACCAACCACCCCTACAACATATGTCATGTTCTATTTATCCAATTCTTTCAAAACTATAGGAGAAGGAGAGTTAGTGTCTATGGTCACTGAAAAGGAAACCCTTCTACTTTTTCTGACTCATTTGGGGCCTCGTGATTTTGGCTTAATATTGCCTTGATTTAGTGTTGCAATGTGGATAACACATTCACATTAGATCTTGGGCCCTTGTGAGCTGATAGAATTTTAATGGTGCCTTGCAAAAGTGTTGTGAAGTGTTGTAACACACTTCACACTTTTTCTAGGGTTTTATCAAATGACTAAGCATAATCAACACAATTTTGGCCTTATTTGGAGTGTTGTAAAGTGTTGTAACACACTTTCACATTTCTCTAGGCTTATCATTAATAATTGGGATTTCTTATGCTTTAATTGACCCCATTTTGCATCCACTAGCCTTATTTATGTGTATTTTTTAGCATAATCCTGAAAAAAGGCATTTAAAACATCAAAATCTCGAAAACCCACCTCAAATTCCTAAGGTGGGACTCATTCACCATTATGGGTGAATGAGTCCACTTAGGTGGGACCCATTCGGCCAGGGTGGCAAATGAGTCCCCTTTAACTCAAAATTCAAATTTTATTTAAATTTTTGGCAGGTTTTTATTCTCCAAGATCTGAGGTTGACCTATAGGGTATGTGCAGGATCATGGTATGCCAAAAAGTGGCAATCGAGAAAAAATTACATGTTTCATTGACTCAAAAATGTGAAAATGCCGAGTTGACTTTATGTGGCTTGGGTGTTAGTACACACTACCAAAGCAAATCCCAAACCTAGATTTCCATATCCAATATCTAATTTGGATCGGATATCTAATCCAAATCAGATATCCGATTTGTGACACACATATATTTCATTTCGGCCTAATTAAAACTCATTTCACATTTGTTTAACTGTGGGCGCATAGTGAAAACTTCATTCCGCAAATCAGATATCCGATTTTGCTCAAATCCATCTTCAAAAGGTTAGATTCTTGGTTTTTCTTTGCTCTAATAAAATTTTCAATTAGATTTGTGTAATTTTAGTTAATTTTTTATAGATTTTTTTCAAATTGATAGATTTTTATGAAAAAATTGAGTTAAGTATGGATTTTGATGAAAATTGAATGTTTGTAATGGATTTTGATTTTAAAAAAGTGTTTTTTATGTATTTGGATTAAAAATTGGAGAATTTTATAGATTTTTGTTAAAAACTAGGGTTTTTGTTGAATTTTTTTTTTAAAAATAGGGTATTTTTATAATATTTTCATTTATATTGTCTAATTTTAATTAGATTAATTTGTTTTTAACTTTAATTAGGATTTATGGCTGCTGACAATGAAAATGCACAAATGCCAAATGTTGCACCACCTCCATAGCCATCAATTGAAGAATTAATTTGTGAAAAATTGCAACAATTAAGGGGCATTTTTGAAGTTTATACGAGAGTCCCTCGATTATCTAAGATGTCAAACACAATGAAAGAAATAATTAAAAACATAGAAACCCTCTCCTCACAACACAATTCCTTTCATTCGTGGCAAGAAGACATGAGAGAATATTATGCATGTGGATTGTCCTATGATGATGTGAAAGATCTCTGAATAACCAAAGCCCAAATAGCCTCTTTATTTGTTAACCCCCGGACTGGTTTGCTGGTTAATGTTAATAAACCAAAAATTTCTATAAAATGGTGCACTCATAGAGACATTGTAGAAAATTTTTGGGATCGTTGGTGTATGGTTTTTTTAAAACCACCAAACAACAATTGTGATATACCATTTTACTTTATAAAAAAATTATATGCTAAGTTTGTGTTAGGGCATCATGTTAATTACTTTGACATCAAACCCTTCCAGGGTGTTGGTGGAGGTATGCCCCAAGATAGACCAAGGGTAGTTAGAGTAATACCATATGTTCCCCCTCCTCCCCTTCCTCTGTCACCTTTAGTATACCATCCAGATATTATGTAGGATGCGGCCACACAAACTATCCACGCTATTCACTCTTTGAGTGGTATTTTGGTTTCGTATGCTTCTGTAGTAGCTCAGCCACATTCTGGTGATGTTGGTGATGGCTTGAGTGCTATTGTGTTATCCTCATCAGGTCCACATATTTGTGTATCGCATACTTGCTCCATGTGTCACTAGATATGCTTGGGTCCTCTTGTATAGCTTGCCGAGAATCCCTTGGACACTTCCAATTATGACTTCCATGATGTGGACATTATAGATCAGATGCAGGGGAGTGGAGCACATCGTACAGAGTCCTCTCCTACTAGAGAGGGGGACATTGGAATAGTGACACAGGTAAAATTTAAGCTGTGAATTCATAACTTGCATTTGTTTTTAAATGAATATTAATAAGAGATAGTATAATGTACTAATATTTATTTACATGGTCTATTTAATAGTTGATGTCCAAGGAGGAGCTAACACAAGTGATAGATAGCACCCTGAGGGCCATTTCATTTGGCCTCGACATGCACACAGTATATATTTTTGCACTCACTCATTTACATTTATTTATTATATACTTTCTTGTCATTTGAATTGTTATTAATGAATTATATAATAACTTATATGTTTATCTTATTTTCCTCTTGTAGGAAATACCTAGTGCAAGAGAGGTGTAGCCTTGTCCAAATTATAGAAGTGCAATGTTGGATAAGGGGAAGGTAATTGAACTCAAATTTGATTGAATTAAGAATTTTAAGATCTTATATTGATTATACATACATCGACATAGATTGGTAGTTTCATATGTACTTGTCATTTTTATGTGCAGGAAAATTATAGATATACATCGCTTGTGCAACAAGTGCCACAATGCAGAAGTACGTGGTAGACACTTGGAAGGAAGGAGTAGAGTGTTGAAGCATCAAGGAGGGAGGTGTGAAACACCTAAAGGAATAAGAAAATATCAACCTAAAGAGTATGTGTTCATTTTTATTTTTTGTGTTTGAGGTATTTATATGTTCCTCATCTGAAACAATTTAAATGTTGCTAACTTTGGATCCTTTATGTTTTGACACTATATAGATTAAGAATTACAAAAGATGGTTTGGTCGGTTCTTTGAGGAGGGGCATATTCTAGGACTCTGACCCGCTGAAGAAATAGATATTTCAATTAATCAAGATTACAATTTTAGAGTTCAATTATAATTTAATGTATATTGATTTTGATGTTAATTATTTGATTTTTAAAATTATATAGTATAACTAATCTCAATTGTGGTTTGACTTTTTCTTGTCTGCATTACCTTCAGAGGCAACGAGTGCTTCAAAGAGGCTCCATTTGATGATCCACCAATAGTTTAGGATGAGATAGGCATTTTGGCATGTAAATATTGAATAGATACCGAGATGGCATATGCCACATATTGTAAAATTTTGTTTGAGTTGGCGTTGATGCCATTTTTTGTATATGGACATACACTTGATTATTGGATTATTTGATATATAGAAGTTGACAATCAAAATTTAATTGCCTCCTCATGTGCATAATTAAACTCTTTCAAATTTTAATCAAGTGAGCAATGGTTAAATATATTGATGTACAATAGCATAAAAAGAATGGTTATATTATGTAGTTTATTCATATTGCTTATTACATTGCATTGCACATCTTTCAAACTCAAAGCATTACTTCATTACTTTAGTAGCAACTAGATGCTGATAGATGAAAAATTTTCCAATTACAATATAGTTTTACAAAGTCAACCCTAAGTTCTTACGGTACTTACCTTAACATAACTAATAATTAAAAATTTATTCATATTATTGATTACATTGCATTGCACATCTTTCAAAATCAAAGCATTACTTCACATTGCATAAGTAACAACTAGATATTGATAGATGAAAAGATTTCAATTACAGGCCTGCTGCTCCCTCATTCCATACACTATGCAACCATTTACTTGCGGTGTAGGGGCCAAACAATGGAGAAAACATGTAAAAATAATATATATATGCAGCCTAGAAGCATGAATTAGTACCAATATTAATGCATCACCATTGATTACCTTGAAGTAGAAATTTGAATCAGCATCATTCTTCAAGAAGCCCAAACTAGAAAAGTACCAATCAATCCTTTCGTACCATGCATGAGGAGCCTGTTTAAGACCATACAAGACCTTCTTCAACTTACACACATGTGACTTCTTCCCATGAACCTCAAAACCATTAGGTTGCTCGACGTAAACTTCTTCCTCAATCACGCCATTGAGAAAAGTTGTCTTCACATCCATTTGATGAATCTTCCATCCTCTTGATGAAGCAAGGGAAATGATAGTTCTAACATAAGTGTAACGAGCAACAGGAGCAAATGTTTCTTCATAATCAAATCCCTCTTTTTGAGAAAACCACTATCGATCAGCCAAGTGTTGTTGTCAGTGGGTACATTGCTTGACAATGTTGAGCAAAACAAATATTCATTCTTATGTGGAGAAACATCATCTACATTTGCAATAGAGGCTTGATGCTTAGGTCTGTCTAAACAATGTTTGGAAAAGTGGCCAAACTTATCACACCTAAAGCATTGAATCTTGGACAAGTCTCACTTCTTCTTGGAAGGGGGAGCACCATCATTTCCCTTGTCTCGATTCCTCTTGAAGAATCCCTTCTTTCCACTTCTTCCTTTCTTCTTTGAAGGTTGGGCGGCAAGAACATGAATCTCTTCATTAGTAGAATTTTTTCCAACACCTCTAACCATCAATCTTGATGCATAATGAATGCAATCGTCCCTCAAATGATCAAACTTTGGGAGTTTGGATCTTGCACTAATTCCTTGAATACAAGACTCCCAAGAAAATGGCAAACCATTGAGGGAAAGCATTGTAAAATCCTTATCTTTAACCTATTGATGCGTATTTTATGACACACTCATACATCAGAATAAAAATTCCCAGAGACACCCTATCCTCTTTTGAAAAACCACCCTATATGCTAAGATTGTGAGAAGATCATATGGTGATTCCAAGGTTTCTTATGTCAAGTCTTGATGTGTGGTAAGCTCAATGGGCGTTGTGATATGTTAGTAATCACAAGGGGACTTATGCTGGATTTTTTCAATTCACAATGAAGGTCTGGACAATGAAGCTCTTTTATTTGGGTTGCAGATCAAACAAATTGAAAAGGAGACAAGGGGTCAGAAGTTCCAATCTACTTCCTAAGAATTCAAGAGATGGTATTGACTTGGTGAAACGAAACCAAACTTTGTTTCGCCATGCAGGAATGGTGTCAACTATGCAAAACCATTGCAATCTTGAAGGAAATGTGCTTATGGTTTTCATATCATGAATAACTACCTTCCAATTGAACAATATTTATCCAGACAGAAGTTAAGAATCCACAGAGTAAGCTCAGGCTAACTTTATGCATTGAATGAAAATCATCCGTTCAAAGAAAGTATGAGCAAAAGTTCCACCATAAATCAATGCTTATCAAATCTTGCATTCATCTAACAAACTTTCAAAGCAAATTTTATTCCAAGTGTAATCTAATTCTAATCTATCTCCAATCTAAGGTGGAAGAAGTTATGCAACCATGCACACTATTTGATAATAAAAGTGGTTCAAATCAAATCATGCATAAGAGCTTTTATTATCAGAAATAGTCTATCACAACAATTCTATACACTGTATCCACCCTTTAGAAATGAGGGGCGAGCTCAATTTCACTTTAAGGCTAGCAGACTTCCTCTTTTCTCTTGCC
>VDFB02370495.1:0-18844 GCA_007258455.2 Sequoia sempervirens | reverse complement strand
GAATTCTGATCACCAAAAGGAGATGGAGTACTTCCAAATGATCCGCTGCTCCCATATGCTGGAATTGAGGCTGCACCAAAAGCAGGAGTTGATTTACCAAAACCAGGAGTGCTACCAAATCCAAAAGCTGAGGAACTGGAAGCCCCAAAAGCTGGAGTACTGGATACAACAAACACTGGTGTGCTTCTTGTACCAAATGCAGGGGTGCCAGTAGAACCAAACGCTGGTTGACTAGTAGCACCAAAAGGTTGACTACCAAAAGCTGGTTGTGTTTGCCCAAGATTACTTCCAAATGGACCTGATTGATAGTCCTCCCATCTTAGTTCCTCATGACTCTTGTCTTGGTATTGTAGCATAGCTGATATAGAAAGGAGTTTTCCAGGTGTTGTCAGCCCACTGACACTGCTGCCACTATCTGTCTCATTTGTGGTAGTGTATGGTGCTACTCTGCTACCTCTACGCTGTCCAAATGATGTTTGCCTTAAACCTGGCCCGCCAAACATAGGAGTAGTAGATTTAACTCCTGAGCAATGGATAGTGAGAGAAAACAATGAGAAACTGCACAAATGAATTATAACAATGTCCAAAAGCCCTGAATTAGAAATGTACACTTGGCTCACATTTGGCATTGCATTAATAGAGAATATACAAATTGTAGATCATGCAGATCCAGCTAATTAGATCAAAAGCAAAAAGCATTTACACACGTGGATCATTCAAAGATCAACACATACATTGAATTACAACATAGAGGAGCACACTAAAGTCATGCTTACCAAATGCTGAATTCTGATCACCAAAAGGAGATGGAGTACTTCCAAATGATCCACTGCTCCCATATGCTGGAATTGAGGCTGCACCAAAAGCAGAAGCTGATTTACCAAAGCCACGAGTGCTACCAAATCCAAAAGCTGAGGAACTGGAAGCCCCAAAAGCTGGAGTACTGGATACAACAAACACTGGTGTGATTCTTGTACCAAATGCAGGGTTACCAGTAGAACCAAACGCTGGTTGACTAGTAGCACCAAAAGGTTGACTACCAAAAGCTGGTTGTGTTTGCCCAAGATTACTTCCAAATGGACCTGATTGATAGTCCTCCCATCTTAGTTCCTCATGACTCTTGTCTTGGTATTGTACCATAGCTGATATAGAAAAGAGTTTTCCAGGTGTTGTCGGCCCGCTGTTGCTCGCCCACTATATGTCTCTTTGACGGTGAACATATCTGCTGCCTCCGCTTCAAATGATGGTTTTAGCATGGCAAAGCCTGGCCCGCCAAACATAGGAGTAGTAGATTGAATTCCTGAGCAATGGATAGTGAGAGAAAAAAATGAGAAACTACACAAATGAATTATAACAATGTCCAAAAGCCCTGAATTACAAATGTACACTTGGCTCACATTTGGCATTGCATTAATAGAGAATATACAAATTGTAGATCCTGCAGATCCAGCTAATTAGATCAAAAGCAAAAAACATTTACACACGTGGATCATTCAAAGATCAACACATACATTGAATTACAACATAGAGGAGCACACTAAAGTCATGCTTACCAAATGCTGAACTCTGAGCACCAAAAGGAGATGGAGTCCTTCCAAATGATGGGCTGCTCCCAAATGCTGGAATTGAGGCTGTGCCAAAAGCGGGAGTTGATTCACCAAAAGCAGGATTGCTACCAAATCCAAAAGCTGGAGTACTTGATGCACCAAATGCTGGTGTGCTTGTTGTACCAAATGCAGGGGTACTACTAGAACCAAAATCTGGTGTGCTTGCTGTACCAAATGCAGGGGTAGTAGTAGAGCCAAAAGCTGGTGTGCTGCTTGTACAAAATGCAGGAGTACTAGTAGAACCAAAATCCGGTGTGCTTGTATGAAATGCAGGGGTACTAGCAGAGCCAAAAGCTAGTGTACTTGTTGTACCAAATACAGGGGTAATAGTAGAACCAAAAGCTAGTGTGCTTGTTGTACCAAATGCAGGGTTAGTAGTAGAACCAAAAGCTAGTCTGCTTGTTGTACCAAATGCAGGGTTAGTAGTAGAACCAAAAGCTGGTGTGCTTGTTGTACCAAATGCAGGGGTACTAGTAGAACCAAAAGCTGGTGTGCTTGTTGTACTAAATGCAGGGGTAGTAGTAGAACCAAAAGCTGTTGTGCTGCTTGTAAAAAATGCAGGGGTACTAGTAGAACCAAAAGCTGGTGTACTTGTTGTACAAAATGCAGGGGTACTAGTAGAACCAAACGCTGGTTGACTAGTGGCACCAATAGGTTGACTACCAAAAGCTGGTTGTGTTTGACCAAAATTACTTCCAAAAGGACTTAATTGAGCAGGCTTTGGTGACCCAAATCCTTCAAATGCAGATCAAACTAATTAGATCAAAAGCAAAAAACAAATCCCACATGGATCATTCAAAGATTAACATATTTATTGAATCAACTACCATCATTGAGTGGATAGAATCATGACACACAAATGAGGTGGGTCTCAAACAAAATTTGGCACTATCAGATTGAGTCCCCACAACCCAAAAAAATGCACTTCCAATCTGTGAACCAAAAAACTTCTAATCCCCAAAAACTTTACTACAAAAAAATTACTAATTACAATATTTTATTATCCAAAAATTTGATTGTATTCCAAAAAAATTAAAACTAAACTACCCAAATACTATAAAAATTAATTGAAAAAAAAACCAAACAAACAAAGAAGAAACGGCCTTAGGCGAAGGCCAAGGTTTGGTTGCGTTCTCCTATCAGAGCCGTCCCAACTCCGACCAGTTTTCCTAAAACTAAAACTACTATTAATCCGTCAGTTTTGCCCCAGGCCCTTGAGGCCAATGACACGAAGTCGCCGAACTCACCCTGGGCTTGGCGGAGGGTGGCAGGGCTGATTCCGGAGTGGTAGGTCACAGTGGGCTTGGGGAGCAGTACCAGCCAGACTCACTGGGTTTGGGGCCGGTCTCGCTGAGGGGACTTGAAGCCGTGGCAACAAAGGCTTATAAAATCAAAAAATAAAAAATAAGAGCTTATGAGTCTTTTGGGTTTTGCTGGTTTTATAATTGCCTCCCCAACTCCCAAAGAGACCTTCATCTCATTTCAGAAACCAAGGACGAAAAGAAAAAAGAGATTAGAACCAAAATATATTTACATTGAAGAATGCAGCGGGAGTTGAGGCAAAACCGGGTGCGGAATCCCTGACCGAGGCGTTTATTTGGTGATTTTACGTTTGCATCTGGAAGTCTACAGGGATGCGGAAAGGGCTTTGTTTGAGTTTCCGAAAGATTTAAGAGGTATGTTTGAATTTTGAAGGTTTTTTCAGCTTTTTTTAAAACAAAACTTCATTTTTCTTCTTTATTTCTTCTTTCTTTTTTCAATTTTGTTTTAGTGAAACAGGGAACAAGTTACAAACCCTATGTGTGTTTAAGCTTTTTGTTGAACAAACCCTAGGTGTTCTTGTAAAAAAAATATAGTTTTATAGTTTCAAACCCTAGGTTTTTTAACATAGTTGCCAGGAGACGCAAGGTATTGGTATTGGTACGGGGACGGGGATGCCAATCAAATTAGGGTACGTGAGTTAAATGAATAAGAAGACGGCTATTTTATATGTAAATGATTCACCAGAAATTTGGGTATGGGGACTGGTACGTTGTCTATGTTCCCATAATGGAGTTTCCCGGCAACTATATTTTTTAATATTAGTCTAATTATAAACTTTGAATGTTAGTTTTTTTTTTTAATTTGTGTGTTATTGCAGCATTGTTTATATCTATAAATCGTCTCTATCACATTCACAATGTCTCAAACTAGAAAGGACCCTTGCTAAAAACATGCCATTATTACCCTTGGGCAAAAGAAAGGAGAGGTAACATGTTTTCATTGCAAAACAACTATGCTTGGGGGAGGCATTAATAGATTGAAATACCACCTTGCACATATATGAGGTCATGATGCTAATCTTTGCCCAAAAGTCCCTCTTGAGATTATGCGTGAAGTGCAAGTGCAATTGGAAACCTTTGAGCAGAAAAAAGAATCAAAAAAGAGGCAAAGAGAGGAGATGGCAGCCATGGGTGGAGTTGGAGGTTCTTCTTCTTCCATGCCTCCAATTCCTCCACCTTCAGCTGTTGGTAGTGCTAGTGGCAGTGGCAGTGGCAGTGGTAGTGTTAGCATTGGGCCTAGAGTTTGTGCATCTAAGTTGGATTCATAAATTTTGCTACGCTACTCCGGGTTCCCAACCGTCACTTGAGAGCATGGGTTGGAACAAAGGTAAACATGATGCAGCCAAAAGTGCAATTGGAGACTTTTGGCTCTATTGCGACATTTCATTCCATGCAGCCAGGTAGTTCTTCTTTTTGTTTTGTTTTAAAATACATAGCTTAATAGTTGATTCTTTGTCTCTTGAATTTTTATTTTTAGAGCTATGTTGAATTCAAATTGAAATTATACAGTTTACAATACTTATTTTATTAATTTATTTGTGTTAGGTCTCCTTATTGGCAAAATATGGTTGATGCAATTACTGTTTGTGGGGCGGGGTTCAAAGCCCCTAATGATGAGGAGATAAAGGGCTCCATTTTGTCCCAAAAGGTGGCTGATATGAAAGCCATAATAGAGGAGCAGTGGCACATTTGGAGGAAGAAGAGTTGCACCATCATGACTGATGGCTGGACCGATAGAAGAAACAAAACATTGCTCAATTTTCTTGTTTCTTCCTCAAGTAAATATTTTACTTCCTAAAATGCATTGATTTAGTGATTAGCAATCAAGATTTTTAATTTATGTTTTATTGAATCATTGATTTTGTTTCTTTTCGGGTGGTACCATGTTCATCAAATATATTGATGCATCTAGGAACACCAAAAATGTTGAATTCCTATGCGAGGCTTTGGAGGGTGTCTTGGCTAATGTAGGGGAGGAGAATAGGGTGCAAGTAGTCACAAATAATGCAGCAAATTATGTTGTTGCAGGTAGACTACTGATGGATAGGCACCCATCATTATTTTGGACACCTTGTGTCGCTCATTGCCTTGACCTCATAACGGAGGATCTTGGCAAGATTGCCTAGATCAAAGCATGTGTGAAGACCACAAAGAATATTTGTAATTTCATATATAATCACACATGGGTCCTCGACCTTATGAGGCAATACACAAGGCAGAAGGAGTTGGCTCACCCTAGGATAACCCACTTTGCTACCAATTTCATCACTCTACAATCCTTGTTGTAGTCAAAGGGAGCTTTGAGGCGGATGTTAGTTAGTGAGGAGTGGACTTCCTCAACATATGCTAAGACAAATGCAAGGGAAAAAGTGTCAAATTGGATTTTTGATGAGCAAGGCTTTTGGGTACCTACTACGGAGATCGTCAAGGTAAATGTAATTACTAATTAGTAATTAGTTTACTCATTCGCCATTATATTTCCATTCTTATTTTTATTTTATTTGCTTATTTTTGTTGACTTACTTATGCCAATGTTTCATAATAATTGTAGTTCACAAAGCCTTTCGTGGTTCTATTACAAGTTGCTAATGGGGAGAAGCCGACAATGGGTTGCATGTATGAGGGGCGCGGATAGAGACCAAAAAAGAGGCCTTTAGGTCCATTTATAGGGGGTTGTTGACCAGTGCTCGATCCCATTGGGAGATCATTGATGGTAGGCTGGCGCCTCCTTCACAAACCCCTACTCACTTAACCCATGTTTTCATAAATCCGGCCACATTCAATTCAGCCTAAAATCAGGAATGCGGGGAGGGTTTTGGAGTGGGAGCTCACCACGGTCATCGGCGGATGTTTGAGTTCTCAAAGTGTTGGGCTACAGGGCCAATAAAATCCGAGACTGAGATTTTCAGACTTGCAAGTCTTGTTTGAGGGCATATCTAAAGGCTACTCAATAAAACATTCTAATCAAGGTAAAATTGTTAGGACATAATAATGGATTTAAAAGTCTTTCTGCTGCTTTTTCATAAATACTATTTCAAATATTGAGCTACAGTTGGACCATGGGGGATTGATTTTCCTTTTCTCATCCTCCAAATGCATGGTGGGAGAGATTTGAACCTTTCAAAATTGCCGGAAATCTTCAGGAGTTGGGGTTCAGGGTGTTTGAGACAACCATCAAGGTACTCAGGTTGTGGGAAACGTAATTAGGTGTCGTTGTTGCTCCCAGAAGCTGTGGGTTGGCAGAACACAAAGGTTGGAGAAATGATCTGGTTTATGTTCATTACAACCTTCGCCTTTGCCATAGACAGATATTGGGCACTGACTTGTCACCCATCATGTTGGAGGAGGTTGATCCACAATCAGATTGGATCACTGAGGCTGAGGATCCTGTCTTTAACTATGAGGACCTTGATTGGGTTGACCAGGTGGATCAAGAGGCAGAGGCAATAGCCATGGCAGACGAGGATAGAGCACGAAGAGACACCTTGGATGCTGGTTTGGGTGCCATTGAGTCTGAGACACAAGTAGAGATGATGGTTGCATCATCATCTAGGACCTATCTTAGATGCTTACGCAGGAGGGCTGACATTGAGTGATGCAGGCTCCTCTAAGCCATAAACTTGTAGCTTTTGTTTTGATATGTGTTTGGAACTTTTGATGCCATGGATTTCATATTCCATGAGTATTGTATACATTTGACAACATTTATATATCTGATTGTCTTACTACTGTTATTTCCTTCAGCTAAATCTGTGTTTATACTTACATGATCGATGCACGTTTGTGTATGGGATCAAAGTAGTTTCTATTTGATAATGTTATTGTGTCTTTAAGGTTTATTTATTAAATGGTGCATGAAACAAGTTTTAAATCCTTAAAAATTGCTGAATTTCTTAGGTTGCTCTATTTGCCAAGTCTGCGTCGAGCTTGGGCTTCGTGTCCGAGTCCAAGGCAAAAATTGGCTTGCCGAGTCCAAGGCAAGTCCAAGTCTTGTAACACTATGTAAAACTAACCAAATCAATACCTGAATCATTAAATTCCCCATCCAAGAATCCCCCAAGCAACCGAAAATCTACCACAATAAAATAAAAATGCTAAAAACCCACTCTCCTTTGCCTGTAAAGTTCTATGCATTAATTCCCATGTCATAAAATTTCTGATACACCACTATAGGCTAAGCATCTATACTTCACCAAAATAAAATTACTATCAGCACACACGCTATTGCCGAAAATCTATTAAAATTTACCCATAATATTTTCTGATTGTTTAAACAAAATCTAACATTATTTAAAGACTACACCATTTTCCCTAAAAATCCATTTAAAACTACTCCTACCAATGGCTAAGTCATAAAATTCCCCACCCCAGCTTTACAGACCGAGCAGCTGCCACAAAAAAGAAATCACTACAGATATTCCATATTGCCAAAAATCCACCCAAATTAAGTTTTGAGATGCCCTAAATGCTTAAAAAAATCTAAAAATATTAAAAAATTAAAATCTATTTAATGCAATTTATCAATGTTTAAATTAATTTGCATAAGTTTTTGGATTTGATTGTGTAACTTGTTTTTTCTATCAGCGTTTGGGATCATATTCCATGATCTGTCATCAGATGAGATTGAACTCATCCGAAACATCGATATTAAAAAAATGTTACCCGAAGAAAATTCATACTGTTAAATGCTTAAATCGAAATTAAGTATTGAGATGTCCTAAATATTTAAAAAAACCTAAAATAATTAAAAACTTTAAAATCTATTTAATGCTGCCCATCAATGTTTAAATTAATGTGCATAAGTTCCTGGATTTGACTGCATAACATTTTTTAGTTATATGATCCATCATCAGATGAAATTGAACTCAATCCAAAACATTGATAAAAAAAAAATGTTGCACGGAGAAAATTCATCAGCCATGGGCAATCGAGCTAAAGTCTAAGCATCTGCCCAACAAAATGCATGTAAAACCACATAAACTTATCCAAATTAATCCCTAAGTTGCCCTAATTTTGCTCAAAAAAGCTAAAACAGGTTTGGAAGTATCGAGATACATACGATTGGATGCGACCATTGTTAAATCTTATATTCACCGATCCTGGGGAC
The DNA here is from genome assembly GCA_007258455.2 of Sequoia sempervirens. Taxonomy (NCBI): domain Eukaryota; kingdom Viridiplantae; phylum Streptophyta; class Pinopsida; order Cupressales; family Cupressaceae; genus Sequoia; species Sequoia sempervirens. The sequence goes on along the minus strand of VDFB02370495.1, from coordinate 10,808 downwards.
GCATAAAAACAACCACAGTAAGCACCCATGCAAAATCTCTTCATGTCCACACCATCCCCGGAGAAACAAAGCGGAAGAATCTTTCATAGAAACATCGAAAAGCACTAGAAATGTACTCTACCTGAAATTCTCTGAAAAGTGCTCTAGCGTACTAGTTTGATGGGTTGAGTGAGTTGGGCAAGTGATAGATTAGATAAATCTTAAACTAGCAAATGCCCTTACCCTGCAACTCTGCAACGGGTGTGCCGAAAGGTACTTAAAAGGGACGTACTGTTAAGTAAATATAAAAATTTGAAATAACACAAATTTCTTTAAAAAGTTGGCAACAAAAAGCAGGGTACAAAATGTAGTTAGGAAGGGTTTGGAGGATACTGTTATTGCACATGAGTTGGCTTAATGGTGGAGAATTTGTACTCTCGAAAGAGAGGTCACTAGTTCAAATCCTATAGGGGTTAAGGTATGTACACCTGATATTGTGGAGCACGAGTTAAGTGCCTCTGTCATATTGGGAATACAAAGAGTCCCATATACTAAACAGATAGTGTGGTATCATGGACTATAAAAGGACCTTTCCTTTCAAATTGTTTGACGATAAGAGGTTGTGATTGACCATGTTAAAAGAATTCGCCTCCCTCTTTTCAAGAGAGAGATATCAATAAAGTTTGGAGTATCAATTGGGTGTCCCAACCATTATTAGCATCATGGGCAAGTGTTAGGAAGGTGATATATCAAGAGTGTGCTAAAAAAAAAATTCAGTGTTTTGGCCAACCACTAAACCCACATATAGGAGCTTGGGGAGAAGTAGCATGGTGGTGGGAAATATGAGACCATCATTTTTGAGACTTGTCCTTGACTCTTCTTGTAGGAGGCTAAGAAGCATGAGAATGTGCATGTTGTTCACCATGAGTAGAATAATTATGTCCATGGCAAAAAACGATTTTAGCTAGAGGCAGGAGTCAAAGGGACTTTGGCAATAATGCATAAGTCATTACTCCAATGATCCAAGAGAACCTGAAAATATGCTACCTCAAGTGAAACCTTGTTGGCTTGCACTTGGATTTGTATAAGCACATTAGAACAAATCATTGCCTTAGTATAAAGAAAGAAATTAGAATCAAATGAATTTCTAGAAAATCAACAAAATTTGTATCCTTTTGTATGTTAAAATAAATTCCACCTTAAAATACCAAATCTAGGTATATTAGGAGGGATGATAGGTCAATCCCCAACATGAGAACAACTCAAGCTAAAAGGGTCTAAAAAATATCATGAATTTGAGCCTATTCAGCTTGAACCCTAGGATAAAACTAGAAAGTATGCTTGAAAGTTCCACGACAACCACACAATGGGCAAAAAGGATCCTTGATCTCAATATGAGTTAATATAGAACCAACTTGAAGGTGTTGGAAAATAATACACCAACCAAAATGAGCAAGCTTCCACTCTAGAATAGTTGACCAAACAATTTGAAACATGTATTTCCAATTGCTCAATGAGGATTACAATAACCATCTCTAGTTCAAAATAAGAACTATAAACAAATGTAGAGAGAGCTAAGAGTTACCCTTGTGAAACTTGTAGTTGTGAAATGGTGTGTTAGGATTCCAATTCCAATATTTTCACCAAAGCTTGAAACAATGAACCTCAACTGTTTGAATTGTATCTAAAATCACATGATAATTTTGTTTATATACTTTTTCTATAATTACAATGATAATTTTATCAATTTTTATTTTACATAAAAAATAATTTTAATTAAAATAATCACTTTTATCTTAAAACAATAAAAAATTTAATTCATAACTAAAATATTATATTTATGATATTATAAGTTTTGGTTTGTATAATTTATTGAAAACAAACTTATAAAATTAATTAATTTTTATTTATCTCTTTTTACATGAATAAATGTCTATATTATTATTTATAAAATAATTTTATGCATATTAAAAAAAAGGTGGGTGAAAATCACACCCCTAAAGTCCATGCGCAAGTTTGAAGCATAAAAACATAAACAAGACTATTAGGTGGTGATAATAGTAGTAGAAGTGGGAGGAGGATCCTACTCATCTTATTTACCCCATACATCAGCGAGGTTTGAAGTGTCAATGGGAAGGTCCCACCCATCATTATCCTTATCTTTAATTTCTTCTTTTGTAACATGAGCATGCAAAATTATAAGAGGTAACCAAGGCAACTTGTTGGAATCAAACCGTCTAGAATTACTATTAGTAGGCCAAAGAGGCAAAGCACCAAAGAGCAATTCATGACTAGCCTTGCTGACCATGATCCCTTATCACAACTAAGGGAGAAGCTAGAAATAGGTCATCCAATTACCTCAAGCAGAGACATTATGTCCATGAAAGTTCCCATGAGAAGGTGAGCAACCCCTGAAGGGAGATAGAGATGGAGGAACTCTAGCAATCACATAAGGGGGGTTGGGCTTAACCAACACACTCTAAGCATTAACCACTTAGGTGGCTAGTGTGGGGCCCTCCTAACTTGTCTCACTTCCCCTTCTTCATTTCATAGGCCGCAATCTTGTGCAATTTTTAATTTTTCAAACTATTTCTCCTACTTGTAAGATATCTATGTGCAACAAACCTGATCAGTCTTCATTTATCGGCATACTTTAAAATTGTGCCAAAATGGGAGCTTTGGAACAAGGTACAGATGTCCATCAAATCATAATGGAAGGGAAATTTTTGTATGATACCACAGTTGGAAATACTCTGGTAAACATGTATACAAAATGTGGAAGCATAGATGAGGCACGCAAACTGTTTGACAAGATGCCTCAAAGAATTGTAATCTCATTGAATGCCATGATTGTCATATATGCACCAAACACATTTGAAAAAAGGATTGAGAAACTTTCAACCAAATGCAATTATCAAGTTTAAAGCTAATCTTTGTCAACAACCTCACAACTCAAGTGCAAAAATGGGAGCTTTGGAATGGGGTACAGACATCCATCACAAGATAAATGATGGAGGAATTTTGTCAGATGTTTGGTTGCAACTGCAAAATGTATGCAAAATATAGTCACATATTTTCTAAAACTTGTGTCAAATGGGAGCTTTGGAATAGGGTGTGGGTAGAGGAATTTTTTCAGAGATAGTTGCAACTGGTTGGTAGACATGTATGTAAAATGCAGTTATATATATTCTAAAATATGCATATTCAACTTGTATAGTTCTTTTGTTTGGATTAGTTGTCATAATGGGCTATTAGAAATCAATTTAAGGGATAATTACGTGCATACAATATTGACATGTGGGTCAGTGTAGGATCATGGGGGTCTAAACAAGGCCCCTAAGTGGTAATGAAAATTTAGAAAAATAAAGTTATACAACTTGACATAAAATTTGAATAGATTATTAACATAATTTGAAAAATATGTAAGAACAAAATTTGTAGCAAATTGAATCTAGTTTCTAAGCTACTAGTCCTTTTTTGGAAAAAAGTAAATCTATTTGGAGAAAAATTTCAAATTTCAATGCAATAGTACTAAATTTTTAGGAAAAAAAAAAGTAGGTGTTTGTCCAGCCACCCTAATGGGGAGCAAAAATAAATATTTTTTTGAGTCTTTCAATATAAGTAGATGACACATGCTCGGATGTGATGCATATGTTTTTGTAACTATTTTAGCAAGTAAATATTAGTTATGAATTTTTTAGTAAGATTTTTTAAGAATATTAAAAACCATTTATCTAGCCACCCTAACTTGATCAAAAACTTATGATTTTTTTTTAACTATAATTTGTGAAGCATAGTGTGTGATGCATCTTTCGGATTCAAAAAATGTTTAGCCTTTTAAAAGTTATAGATGTTTTTCAATCAGCCTATCAATCGGGACTTTACACATAGTGTATGTCGAAAATCAATAATAATTACCTATTAAATTCTAAATAAATCATATCTTATATCAGTAGAATGTTGTCAATTTGTTGAACAAACCCTTTTCGTTTCATCAAAATCGGATGGAAGAAAGCCATCAACATGAAGAGTGAAGTTTGAAAAACTCTTGCAACCCCTGTAAACACATTGGGGATGTTGACTTTTTAGGTTGGCAACCCCCAAGCCAAATATCAAAGCAATATTGAAGCAAAACGGATATTCATTACTATGGGATATCCAGGATATCTATTTTTTAAAAGAAAAATCAGATATCCGATAGAAAATGGATATTTGATACTTAAAGCTACATAATAGATGTTCACAATTGATGCTTAAGAAACATATATCTGTTAATTAGAAGCAAAAGTATTAATATATAAAAATTAATATATATTAAACTTTAAGATGTTATAATATTAATATTAAAATATTGGGTTGGGGCATACATTCAAGCAGAAGGATTGGATGGCAGGGTGGTGGCAGGAGACAACAAAGATTGGGAGCTTGGTGGAGGTGACGAATGGTGAGAGTAGGACTCTTAAGACATAGAAGAAAAGGCCAGTCATCCAACACATAGTGCATGCGGACTTGAATGCTCGGTGATAGCCGATGCAATAGAGGCGAGGAAGATGTGTGCAACAATGTCTAATGAAGACTAGGTGTGGGTTCTGAATATTTCTACTCTGGTTTTTTTTATAAAATTAATGTTCAGTATGTGTTATGTGAGGGTCGTTTTGTCCAGTATGAGAACCCTCATTTTGTAATTTGTAATGGGTAGGGGTAAAGAATAACTGGAATAGGAGCAAGTAGTATGTAAAGGGTAGGTAAAACAGTCTCTAGTAAAATCTAAAAGCCATGGTGGCAATGGATGTAAAAATATTTTTAATATCAATATAATGAGTGTTGCCCCTAGCAGTTATTTACCGATCAAAAAAAATATTAATATTAAAATAAATATTTAAATATTTTAAATATTAGTATATATAATATATAATATTATTTATCCATATAATATATTAATATTATATTTATTATAATATTATATATATTAATATATCTTAATATATTATATATATATATATTATATATATTATATTATATTATATATATATATATATATATTAATTTTAATATATAGAGCAAAGTGTTTACATAGAATGAAATGGGTACTCATGTTATCAATAACAGATGTCCATTATGTAGAAATAATAGATATCTGTTACGTGGAGCTCAAAACAAACCTGTCATGTTTCCAAAAATGCAGAGGTTCTCGTGCTGTGCAAAACGGACATTCATTCTTTAATGAAATGGATATCCATTATTTCAAACTTAAGAAATATATTATATATTAAATATTATACTATATATTATAACTTATATATTATATTATATATTATGTATTATATTATATATTGTATATATATTACATATTATTTTTCCTAATATATTATATATTACATTTATATATATATATATTAATGTACATTTTAATATATATATATATATTATATATTTTATTAGTATTAAAAAATATAGACAAAGAAATGGAGATAGGTAGAGAGAGGTAGAGAGAGTTAGGGATGAAGGGAGGGGTAGGTGGAGAGAGGTGGGGTAGGAGAGGTAGGGTGGGAGGAATAGAGGGAGGGAGAGAAAGAGGGAAAGAGGGAGATAAGGATTAGTAAGGTGGGAGGGAGAGAGATGGAAGGAGATAGGGTGGAGGGAGAGGGTGTAATAACCCCATTTCGGAAAGTAATTGTAGATATTGATATTTAGTTTATTTTGTATTCCCATGAGCCAAATAAATGGAGTTATAAGGGAATAGTGAGGGTGGCTACCCGGTGTTAAGGGTGGGTTTGCATCCCACCAACTTCAAAGGTGAAGACAGAAGCCACAAGCATAGAGGCTAACGCGGGTCATGGAGCCCCACCATTTAGTTATCGTGTGACACAATGGCCAAAAATGATGGGTTACATCTATCAAGGTTTATCCCTTCATGTAATGACATTACGTACCCCACCATGCCTGTAGGGCTCGAACTCCCAGACCTTATCTCCTCGATACCACAAAGTCCCAACCAATGTACACTGAAAATATCACCCTAGTAATGAGAGTGACTACCCAGGTGTTAAGGGCGAAGCTCAGTGTATCCCACCAAACCCCTCAAAGGTGAAGGCATAAAATCCATGAGCATAAGGACATGTGGCCATGTGGAGCCCTCACCATTCAGTTAATGTGCACATGCTCAACAACATGACGGGTTACATCCATTTCCAGGTTTAGCCCTTCATGAATGGGACACAGTAAGAGGAAGGGACAAAAGAAGGTGAAGGGGAGATAGTAATAGGTAGGATAGGAAGGGAGATAGCTAGGGATTGGTAGGTGGGGAGAGAAGGGAAGGAGGGATATAAGGGATTGGTAAGGTGGGAGGGTAGAGAGGGAAGGGAAGGAATATAGGGATTGGTAGGGTGTGGGATGGAGGGAATGAGGACAGGATGGCAGGGCAGGATGAACGGGAACAAACTGAATGATAGACTAGTAGGTGGAGGGAGATGGACAGGTGGAGGAATAGATTATGGAATGGTATGGAGGGATTAGAGGAGGAGGAAAGATAGAGGAGAACATGGGAGGGAGAAAGAGGGAAGGAGTGGACTGGAATGGTGGAGGACATGGAATGGAAGGTGGAAGGAGGATGGAAGGACAAGGACAAGGAGGGGATAGGTGGAGTGGAAGGGATATGGAGGGAGGGATGGATGGAGAGGAGACATGGACTGGAGAAATGAGGAAGGATGGGGAGATAGGGGAGCAATGAGAAGGGGACTGAGGGAGATAGGAGAGATAGATCAGGTTTGGATGGATAGAGGGAAGGGATGGAAGGGAATGGATGGAAGAAATGGAGGAAGGAACAGTATATATATATATAGATCATATGGAGGATATGGATGATAGTGATTATAGGTGGACAGAGAGATAAAAGAAGATAGGATCAAGAGGAGGATAGAGAGAGAGAGATGGAGAGGTAGGGTAGGAGGGGAGAGAGATGATCATAGGGTGGAATATATAGAGGAAGGAGGAGATAGGATTGCAGGAGAGATGACAGAGGACAGAGGGAGGAGAGAGGAATGAGGTTGATGAGTGGTATCGAGGGTAGGAGGGAGAGGACAGGGTCCATCCCCTCTCCCTCCCACCCCAACACCTCACCATCCCTCCTCCTCCTCACCTCCCCACCCCACCACCCCTACTCCCTCCTTCCCACCCATCCCTCCCTCCCACCTCCCAAGCACCCCACCACCATCTCCCTCCTTCCCTCTCCCTCCCATTTGATGATTGAAAGTTCGATCCTGATCCTGATCTGATGATCTGTCCGCACGGATCTTGATGGATTTGCCTGATCGATCGAAACGATCGGATGATCGATACTGATCTGATTGATCCGGTTGTTTTTTCCGATTATTTGATTTTTGATTCCGACTGATTTTTCCGACGACGATCCTGACTTTACCTCGACGTGATTACTTTATTTCGACGACTCTTAATTTTTTGATCTTAATTTTTCCTGGTTTTTTATTATATAATATAATATTTAATGGATTTCTTAAGTTTGAAATAACAAATATTCATTTTATAAAAAAGCAGATATCCATTTCGGGTAGCACCACTCCTACAAACATGTTTGTTGTGTTATGAGTTGCGCATAATGGATATCCATTATGTTTACATAACAAATATCCATTATTCACAACATGGGTACCCGTTTCGTTTTGTGTAATATTTTTTGCTTCATATATTTAAATTAATATATTAATATATATAAATAATATCACTAGTAATATATAATATAATATAATATAATATAATATAAATAATATAATATTATATATTATATAAATATTATAATGTTTGGCCAAAGCATCATGTTGCATGCAAGAGGTCATGAAGTCTAGTCTCCCCTCCATCCTCATGGTAATTGAGGGTGTGTCGTGCCAACGCCACCGATCATGTGAATAAAGTTTACCATGCGCATTGTAGTTTATAGGGGGGGCTACCCAATGCCTGCAGTATATATATATATATATATATTAATATTTATTATATAATATTAATATTTATTATATAATATTAATATTTATTATATAAATATTATTATAATTATAATATATATAATATTATAATTGCCAATAGTGGCATGGTGTGATGGTTGAGTTGTTGTGTTGTTATTCTTGCCATCAAGGTTCAAAGCCCATTGGGGTGGAATTATTGAGAATTTATATTGGAGATGAGGTCCCCTGTTTGTGACCTCAATGGTTCATAGCTTTGGTTCAAAAGTGTTTACCCCTCTTAATAAAAGAATATATAATAATATAATAAATACAATATTAATATATTATATGAATAAGTTATACTATATTTTATTTATATTAATATAACAAGGTTAACAAAATGGATATCCATTTTATACACCATCTTCCCCATACCTCTGGTGAATCCCTAAGTCAATGGCTATGAAAAAAATGAATATCCATTTTTCTGAACAAATCAAATACCAGTCAATTTTGTCCATTCCAAGAGCCCCCACATTCTCTGCTCTATCGGGAATATCATGATTTATGCATATTTCAGACACAAATTCTCTTTTGGACCACTCCTTTTCACAAAAAGTTTATTCTTTCAATCATTTGGTACTTCTTTGGGTTGGGATAATGGGAAGCAACATTTGTCATAAAGCGAAAAGGAAGAGGATTTCTCAAGCGGAGGCTATTGAGGCAAGTAGAGAGAAAGATAGAGAAAGGTAGAGGTTGGAAAGAAGAGGTATGTCAAATTATCTTCAAGGAGAAGGCTCTTCTTTACCTTTAAGTGAAATTCAAAGTGACCATGATATTGAATTTGAAAATATTGAAGAAGAAATTGAAATTGAAACTTTACAATGTGAAAATGAAGTGCAAAATGTTGAACTTTAAGCATGAAAATGAAATTCAAAATGTTGAACACTCAATTGAAATTCAAAGTTATGAACATGAAATTGAGAAAGAAAATGTTCAACATGAATTTGTAAATATTGAGTATGAAACTGAAAATATTAATGTTAAACATGAAATAGGTGAAAATGAAACAATGAATGTCAATGTATCTTCAAATTATGTAAGAAGAGAGGATATTTGCGAAGAAGAAAATGAAATCCTAAATTCATCTATTTGTAGTGAATCCAATGAAATGCTCAACATTCAAGAACCCCAAAATGGTTACTTCAAATAGATGAGAACATAATATAGATAATCTTGATGGAAAATGGTCATCACAAATAGTTTGGTTGTGGGCTACCCAAATGTTCAATCAATCAATACTTTTCCAATAAGACATTAATTGAACAATGTCAAATTTTTGTTCAACTGCTAAAATCTTACAAAATGAGACCATCATTAAAGAAATTGAAGATCCATGTCACCAAAAATTTAGATAAAAATAGTATTATTGTAAAAAATATTTTTGATGCTCTAACTTCTATTGGAAAGACTAGTAAGGAAAAAGATAAAAGAGCTTCTCATAGAGTGATCACAACCTCACTAGTAAGCCATCATTTGAGAAAGGCTCGTTTAATGAGGCAAACTTGTATTGATTTAAATCTAAATCATTAAACATTGTCTAGAGCACTCTCAAGAAGAGGAATACATGATAGTCCTCTTCGAAATGATACATGGGATTTTAGTTGGAGGCTTCCACATGTTGATAAGAAGTTAACTGATAACATAGAGAATGAAATTGAACAATTTTGGCACTCTCAATCTAGAGTATCACCGAATGTAAATGATGTTTTAAAGTTAAGAATTGGTAATCGAAAGTGTACACTACATCCTAAATAGTTTTTAGAATGTAGCCAAACAATATTTTACAAACAATTTTGTGAAGCACATCCAAATTTGTAAATCTCACAAAGGGCTTTTGAATATTGTAAACCACTTTATTGTGTACCTATTAATATTCATAATATATGTTTCTATAAATATCACATTAAGTTTTTAATGTATCATGAACTATTATATTATATTTGTTCTACTATTCATACTAATGAAATGTTGTAGGAGTGTCATACAATGCAACTTCCCAAGTCATCCAAGGACTTGTTAGATTCATTTTTATGTGTTAGAGGTGATGGTATATTTTTTTATAGAAATGTTTGTTTAAATGAAACGTGTGTGCAATGTGGTGGTTTATTGAATTTTGTAACATGTTTTCATGAGGGCAGTGAACATGAATTTGCTAACAAGATTGTTGAGAAAAAAAGGTTTGAGACAGTCAAATACAGTTTGAAGAGTGGAGGTGAAGGTTCTAGATGCGAGTTGGTTACAAGAGAGGAAAGTATTGTTAATTTTATTTTTGATTTTAAGAAAAATATTTTCTACAAGTATGCAAGACATAGCCACAGGTCCCAGTGGTTGGATCAGAAATTTGGGATGTGTAAGGACTCTTCTTGATGGGAACTATTATCTTTGTGGTTGATTTTGCTTAAAATTACACATTGCAACCACAAAATGAGGTACAATCACAATATTACAATTCTATTCAAATTTCTAATTTTATCCACATAACATATAGGCATGCCCCTGATAGTACAGAAGGGAACAAGAAGATATCAGGGAGTACCATTTTTACATGAGTGATTATAGATCTCATTTGTCTAAGTTTTTTCAATATATATATATATATATATTTTTTGAGTTCTTATAGGAAAAAGGTATTGCAATGGGTCGACATCTCATTTGGTCAGATAACTCCACATGGCACCTCAAGAATGCTCGTATGTTTTATTGGTTGATTAGGATGCATGTAGAGAGGGGTGTACCACATATTTGGAGTTTTTTTTAAGTTGGGCATGGAAAAGGAAAGCATGATGGAGCAAGTGCATGTGTGAAGAA
>VDFB02370494.1:0-33578 GCA_007258455.2 Sequoia sempervirens | reverse complement strand
TTTCTTTTCTTGTTTAAATAAGTGTTCCTCCTGTGTGAGTGAGCAAGCATAGCATGTAAAATTTAGTATGATAATAAGAAGTAGAATATGTAAGAGTTAGTATTATGATAAGAGATAGAGTTTTTTATTAATTTTCATATGAGCAGAACAATGTATATCATTCCAAGTTTATGGATAAAAGTTGATGAAGTTTTGAGTTCAATTCTTGCATAATTAGTTGATGCTTGCTAAGGGGGCCCACTTAGTAAGTATTTATAGTTGGTTATTTAATCATTTATTTTCCTATTGATCATAAGTTAGATTTCATTCTTGAAAGTTTCAGTGCAAACTCAGTCTTATATTGTTCCTGCAGCATCGAGAATTCATCCCTATGTTTGTTCATATAGCATAAGGCTAGTTCATAGTTTGTTTCTTAGTCATAGTTGTTATGATTTATGCTTTCATTAAGTTTAGAAGGCTTTGCATTACATTCCTGTGGCATAAGTAGAATTCCTTTCATGCATTTGTTTCTGGTAAATCATGACTGAAACTGGTTCTTAGTGCACATACAGTGCTACTCCATTTCAATCAAGTATACATTCTATGGTTTGACAAAGTAAATGAATGACCATAAGAAGATATTAGTTGCCTGTTGGAATGTCTAATTCCTAGGTTAGGATTTGTCATGACTTTTATATCCTTTTGTGGGCATGACAATTTTTGGTGCCATTGTCGAGGATGGTGTCAAGTTAAGAACCTGTCATAGTCATTGTTAGCAGTAGTTTAGTCTGTTATTCAAGAATTTTTAAAATTCATTCCATTGCATGCATAGAAGAAGAGATGCTTTGGGAAGATTCCTCTCTAACCTTCCATTCTTTGATAAAAATCGTGAAATGGCTTATAATCTATTTAAGGAAGGAGGATATCAAGATATCAATCCATTTGCTAAAAACCTACTTTTTGAACTGCCATTTGATCTAACTGATGAAGAACTTGAAGAAAATCCATTTGTTTTGATACTCCATCAAGCAACTATGGCATGTAATCCACCCAATCGACCTCCTACTTTTGAATTCCCCATCATTGCTCAACAAGATAATGATAACCTTAAAAATATTCCTTCTTCATTACTTCCCAAGTTCTATGGAATAGTTACAGAGGACCCAGAAACTTTCTTGTTTGAGTTTGATATCCTCTATCATAGCTATGACTACACTTCAGATGCTCACAGGCTGAAGTTGTTTCCTGCTACTTTGAGAGAAGGAGCCCTTAGATGGTTTATGATTTTGGGAAGAGGTGTTGTTGATAGTTGGGCAACCATGCAAATAAAATTTCTTGAGAAATACAAGGAATATTGTAAGAGTGGTAGTAAGGGAGATGATATATTCAGAATTCAACAAAAGGAGGATGAAAGTCTGGAAGACTATATCTCAAGATTCTTGTTTTCCCTGAAAAAGAATTAAGACCATACTCTCAATGAAGAATCTCAAAAACTACTCTTCCTAAGAGGAATTAGTGATACCTGTATAGATGCCCTGGACCTGATGGGAGGAGGAGATATAACCCAACTATCTTGGGATGATATAAAGAAGATATGTATCAATTACTCTCGAGCAATTGTTAAAAAGGGTAGAGGTAATTAATCCATAGTGGGAAAGTATTCTACTAATGGAGTTTCATGGATGGAGATCACAAATTTTTTGTTCGACTTCAAGCAGGATATCATAAACAATATGGATACACAGTTGGATACTATGCAAGCTTAGAAGAAACATGAGGAAGCTGAAGCAATGTTGGTTGACTTATGTCCACATTGTAGATAGAAGAAACGTGACTGCAGATGTAAGATGGTGGCTAACCTGGAGGCTAAATAGTTACCTACTGACTTTAAGATGGTAGAGAGTGATGATGACCAAGTATTCTTCATCACACAGAGGCAACCATGGGCTCAAAGACAAGGTATGCCTCAAGATCCTTTGACTTTTGGTAATCCTTATTCTAATCACAATAACCAATGGCAACCTACATATGACCCAACACCACCTTGGAATACTTCTCAAACCTCACTAGCCTAGCTATCAGATTCCTCAATGGCAATCTCCTCAAGGGGGTTGGCAGTAGCCACAAGGACAATGGACTCCACCCCTAGGCAACTGGCAGTAGAATCCTCAATGGAGAAGTCCGCAGCAATGGCAAAACCAATCTCCTGGCTCACTGCAGCTTCAACAGCCACAACCTTTGACTCTCATGCCACCTCTTGTAGTATGTGCAGCAAATACTAGCCCTCCAAAGCAAACCCCTATGCCTGCTCAACCATTGCCAAATCCTAATAATAAGCAACAATAACATCCTATGTATTTTTTAGAAGCCAATCAGTATCTAGCTTATGCCCTAAATATTCATGATATCCATCTCAGATTTGGAACCACACTTCCTGCTCCATATCTACCTATAATTATAGAGATTCTAGATTCTACCTCTGAATAGCCTATTGATTCTATAGAACATACACCTGTATCAGATACTATCTCTAAGGAGCCTGTCCTGCAACATCAGGCCAAACCACCTTTTCATCAGAGATTGCAAATTACTACATCAAATTCTATGGAAGAGCCTACCTTTGATATTTTGGATCAACTAAAGAATGTACACATTCAAATTATTATTTTTCAAGCCATTAAAGATGTCCCAATTTATGGAAAATCTATTAAGGAGGCATGTTTAAAGAAACCGGGAAGAAAGAAAAAGGATCCCAAAACCATCCATGTTCTAGGAAAGTTGGTAGATATTATGTTGGGGAAGATAGTCATTCCAAAATATACTAACCTTGGGAGTCCTGTGGTACAAATAAATATTAATGGCCAAATAGTAAAGAATATTTTGATAGAGTTTGGTGCAACCATCAATGTAATGACCAAGTATACAATGGAGTGCTTGAAAATCCCAAAAATTTAGTCCACACCTACCCTCCTGCAACTTGCTGATAGTTCCATAGTAAAACCTGATGGAGTGGTTGAAGATATCATTATCACCCTTGAGTCTTGGGAATACCCAATAGACTTCACCATATTGTCCACTAAGGCAACTTTGGGAGGATATCCTATTAGCCTAGGTAGACCATAGTTAGCTATGACTGATGCTTTTATAAGATGTCATTCAGGAGATATGACAATTTTTGATGGTTAGTCAAGAAAGAAATTAGCTTTGTATCCACCTGACCAACCTCAGCCAGACTTGTCTCAACCAATTTGGCAAGATTTAGGAAAGGAAACTGAAGAAGTAAATTCATTGGCCCACCTAATGATGCTACAAACTAATCTATTTTCATAGCTCCAGAGTGAGGATGACATGCCTTTACACATTTTGCAGTCCAACCCTAGTTCGAGTAGCCCATCTGTCACAGATAGCTATCCTCAGCAGTGTTTCCTGCAACAACTGAATTCTGAGAGCCTGCCACCTGAATCTCTTGCAGTTTATCATAACTTTCTTCCACATGAAATACAAACACCACCTTTATCAGCAACCTCTAAGAATGATCTTACCAAGCAAGTAGAAGTGTCTCCAGGCCGCTATCTAGACATCAATAATAAACTACCCCAATCTCAACAAGTTGCCCTAGTCACAATGTTGCAAGATCAACACAAAGCTTTTGCATGGGACTATGGGGATATGAAGGGAATAGATAGCCTCAAAGGAGGATAAACCCAACACTCAGGGAAATAGTTAAAACAGAGCTCCAAAAATTTCTTGATGCTAGTTTTATCCACCCCATTTCAGATAGTCAGTGGGTTACTCAATTAGTGATTGTCCCTAAAAAAGGTGGAAAATGGAGAGTTTGTGTCGACTATAGGGAGTTGAACACAACAACTAAAAAGGATCACTTTCCACTACCATTTGTTGACCAACTACTAGACTCATTGTCTGGAAAAAAGTATGTTTCCTTTTTGGATGGATATAGTTGCTATAATCAAATTAGAATTGCCCCTAAAAATCAAGACAAAACAACTTTTACCAATCCATGGGGTACTTTTTCCTACTCTGTCTTACCTTTTGGACTGTGTAATGCACCTACAACATTTCAAAGGGTAGTGATAAGTATTTTTGCTGACATTTCTCATGATTCTATGAAAATCTACATGGATGACTTCACTACTTATGGAGTTACTTATGAAGAAGCATTAGCCAATTTGGAAAAAAGTGTTGAAAAGATGTCAAAAGTAGAATTTGTTTTTAAATAGTGAGAAATGCTTTATGATGATGCAAGAGGGAATTATTTTAGGCCATCATGTCTCTCAAGCAGGAATTCAAGTTGATCCTACAAAAATAGAAGTTATTCTAACTTTGTCAACACCTACAAAACAAAAGGATGCTAGAAGTTTTCTAGGACATGCTGGATATTATAGAAGATTTATCAAAGATTTTAGCAAAATAGCGAGTCCATTATATGCCTTATTGACCAAGGATTTTGAATTTAATTGGACTAAGGCCTATGAAAAATCTTTCCTCCACCTTAAGAACCTACTTACTCAGGCACCTATTCTTCAAGGACCGAAGTGGAGTCTACCCTTTCATATACACACAAATGCTTCTGATTATGCCATAGGGGCAGTTTTAGGATAGAAAGAGAATTCCATTGAGCATGCCATATATTTCATTAGAAAAAAATTTCAAGGCCCTAAATTAAACTATAATGTCATAGAGAAAGAATTGCTAGCAGTTGTGTATGCCCTGAATAAGTTTCGACATTATTTCACTGGTTACCAAATATTTGTTCATACAGATCATGCAACAATAAGGTACCTCATGAATAAGCTTACCATATCTAATAGATTAGCAAGATAGCTCCTATTGTTGTAGTAATTTGATATCACAGATATTGATAAGCCAGGTCGAGCTAATGTGGTGGCTAATTTCTTGTCAAGAATTCAAACACCTATAGCTAACACTCCTGAGGTAATTGATGATAGCTTTCCTAATGAACATCTATTTTTTATTGCTGCTCAAACTCCATGGTATGCAGATATTGCAAATTATTTAGCAGCCAACAAAATTCCAAGACACTTCTCACTAAAGGAAAGGCAATTGCTAGTAGAGAAAAGTTTTAACTTTTTATGGATTGTAGACTGTTTATTTTACACAGGACCTAACCAAGTCATGAGAAGATGTGTTAGGGAAGATGAGACCTATGACATTTTGCATGTCTATCATGATGAGCCATGTGGAGGGAACTTTGTAGCAAAGAGAACAGCTATGAAAGTGCTTAATACAGGATACTATTGGCCTACACTACACAAAGATGTTGTAGCCTACACCAGGAAATGTGACAGATGTCAACATATGGGGAGACCAACAAGTTCTGATGAAATGCCCCTAAATTCACAAGTGGTAGTCAGTCCCTTTGACAAATGGGGCATGGATTTTGTTGGTCCTATTAATACTCCATCCAATGGAAAATCATACATTTTGGTATGTACTGATTATGTCACCAAGTGGGTGGAAGTGAAAGCAATGAAACATGCCTGTGACAATAAAGTTTTTGAGTTTCTGTATGAGAAAAATTTTACTCGGTCTGGAGTCCCAAGGGAACTTGTTACTGATCAAGGAGCTAAGTTTATATCCAACTTAATCACTGCATTGATGAATGATTACAAGATTAGGCATAGAAAGTATAGCCCCTATCACCCTCAAGCTAATGGTCAGGTAGAGGTTACGAATAGAGAAATTGAGGCAATCCTTACAAAGATAGTCCAATTACACAAGAAGGATTGGAGCAACTGCCTTCCTAAAGTAATCTACGCCTATAGGACATAGAAAACAACTACAGGGTTTACTCCTTTTGAGTTACTTTATGGTAAAACTGCCATGTTGCCAATTGAGTTTGAGCATAAGACCTTAAGGACTGCTCTCCAGCTTAACATTGATATTTCTGAGGCTCAAAAGGAACGCCTCATGTAGTTGAATGCATTAGATGAGATAAGGAAAGCTTCCTTGTAGTATATTGAAACTATCTAACAGTAAAGAAAAAAATGGTATGACAATCATATTCGAACTAAGCAATTCTCTGTCGGTGATTGGGCGCTACTCTATGACTCCATATATAAGGAAAATCAAGGTAAACTCACAACAAGATGGCTTGGTCGTTATGAAATAGAAAATGTGTTTGCTAATGGTTCAGTGCAATTGGCTACAATAGATCTAGTTTGATTCAGGTTATTAGTTAATGGACACCATATTCAGTTGTATCATAAGCCAGCATCCAAAGATGAATTTATGCAGTAGTTTGTTTCGAATGCAGCCACTAATCTTCCTGCAGCGAAAGGCTTCAGTCTTTCTCTTGCAACATCTCTTTAAATTCCACGTTGCATGCCCATAATAAAGGTTTCCTTTTAAAGGAAGTCACATTCTCCATTTTCCATCCATCACCACCATTCATTCTCTTTTCTTCCACGTCATCCATCCCATCGTATTGCCCTCATTCATGGTTTGTATTACAGCCATCATTTCTTGGTGCATTGTGATCTTTCCCAGCATGTATGAGCATTAATTAAAAGGTACGTGATATCTTTTGTTATCACATTGTTTATTTATTTCATTAATTCATCAACTGCTATGTACATATCAGTCATTATCACCCATTCTTTGCATATCCTTTTGCACATGTGTGGACACATGTCAAATTTTTAATAGGGGGCAGGATAATCCATTTCAAACCTTTTCTTATGTCATTGCCACAACTAATAAGATATTTTTATTCTTCTTGTACTTTCCAAATATGGCTACGTGTTTTATCCTAAACAACATTAACTACTTGATATGAGTAGTTCCTAACAATCATTACATGCAATTATCTTTCGATTCATTCTTGAAAAAGAAGAGAAAAGTGAAGACATGACATAAAGAAGCAATTTTCTTTTAAATTTTCAGAAAAGGTTTTGGTTACTAGAATCTCAGTAGGAGTGATTTGCAAATATGGGTGGTCAATTGGTAAGACACGAGCCTATAACTCATGAGCTCTTAACACAAAATCCTCAAATAGTTTAGGCATTTAGTAATTGTGGTTGGCTAAACTATTTTCTAAGATTAGATTCTTTTAATGAGGAAGCTGCAGGTGAATTTTTAAGAACTCTTTTAGAAGGGGAAGCTTTAGTATGGGGTCTGACAGTGGCTATAATAGAAGAATGAATTGCTGAAGTAACCAGTCTTCCTATAGCAGGAGAAAATTTCTCTTTAGATGTTGTTTCTGCTAGGGCATAATTTATAGTACCAACTGATGGACCTTTGGAGGTCTCTAAACAAGGATGCAAATGAGTGTCACTGCCCTTTCCATATTCAGAATATGCTACATTTATAATTAGGTACTTAACTTGTGAGGGATTCTTCTCCTATTTACATTCCTACCATTTTAAATTATTGAGCCATATGAGGCATGGGTTAGCTATTAATGTCCCAAATTTTTTGTTAAATTTTTTAAAACAAAGTGCCCATGAAACCCAGAGGGGAAGGGACAACTCTATTGCCCATCATGCCCTCATTAAACTTTTGATTGAGCATTCCTTGAGGGATGTATCACCCCTTTCTTGGAAAGAATTTTTTTCCCAAAAGGGTCTACAACTTCCAGAGCCTCCTAGAACACTCCCTGCAACACCTACCCCTGCAACATTTATTTTTGTAGCCTCCACACTAGAGCCCTCTACTAGAGTACAAACCAGGTCTACTAGTAGAAGAGAAAAAGGAAAAATGAAGGTAAGAGAGTCATCTAGGGTAGAACAAACCCCATAGTCTGACCCTCATGTTCAAAGACAACAGTGTCCCTCTTCTGTAGCACCTTCTCCTGTAGTAGTTCCTCCTACAGCAACACATGTTGCCACTACAGTTTCACCATCATCTTCTTCTATTGAGTCTAAACCCTCTAGGAAAGTCAGAAAGAGGAAAGCCATGAGAGTGCCTCCTGCAGCTACCACATTGCCAAAAAGAGTTTCAGCAAGGAAACAGTGTAAAGTCACCTCAATGTCTGCTCAACCTGAAGTTATAATAATTTCAGAGGAGTCTGAAGAATACAGTCATGATGATTCTCAAAATGTACCTGAGAATGTTCGACATAGTCCACCTATTGTTCCTGAGGACATGAAAAATGAGCCAATGGAAGTTAACAAACCACAACATAATAGTAATGAATGGGGAATGCCAAGTCTTGATGACTTGGCTGAGGTAGCTAGGAAAATTTCAAAGGAAGTAAAATCTCCTCCTATGCAACAACAAGAATTCATCCTGTAGCAAGAGGATGAACAACCAAAACAATTGGAAGTGTCCAATGAAACCTCATTGCTCCTTGCAACTTGTCAAGCAATGGTTGTCTATAAAATGACATTTTTGATTGAATTTCTAGAATACCTTAGGACCACATGGAGGTCGGTCACATTTCAAACCTTGAGTTTCCACCACTTAGCCAAGACTAAAATTCAACAAAGTCTTTGGGAGGAAGAGAAGAAGAAACTAAAAAGAGAAATTGAAAGGCAGAAATAGGAAATCCAGGAGATGAAAAAGAAAATGGATGAAATGATGAAAATAACTGGTAAGATTGTGGAGTATAGACCACCGCCTAGGGTCTATGCTATGTGCCTAAAATTACAATTTATTTGGTTTCAATTAATGAGAATTTCAAGGAATTTATATCTTGTTATTCATACAACCAAAGAATTTTATGATGCATACCAGGTAGCCCCTAGTTGGCTAAAGAATTCTTTATGTGAATTTTAGTTGCATGGATTGATAATTCCCTCTGAAACATAGGGGAATCCACTTCTTTATATTGGTGATATTCATTTGAGGTCACTCATGTCATGGGTGGCCAATGAAACCAATTATGGTAGAAAATTGGAAGCCTATGAAGAGGCTGAAAGGGACGAGCCTATCCCACTGCGATCAGAAAGCACAGATCCATACACAATGCTAAAAAATTGGCTCACTATTGCATATGGGTTCAACAATCAAACAAAAAGAATAAAAATATTTGATATCATAAAGCAAGTGTATGAGGAATTCAAAGGCCAACCATATCTGTTTTGGAAGCTTGCCTCTTCCAGAATTGAAAAGAGATGGGAGAAATTGACTGTTGGGATAAGGAAATCTAATCCACATAGCCTCCTGAATTTTGAAGCATCCCTTGGAAGGACAGAGAAGTACATACAACTTGGTCTTCATAAGAGGTTTGAATTATGGTTACCAATAACATTTCAACCTCCAGTTTTAATGTGGCCACTTTATCCCTATCAAGTTACATATGTTAATAGGGATACAAAAACCCTCAGATATGAAAGATGGCAACATTTCAGAGGTTTCCATTATAAATTTGGGACTATGACAAAAATCCATACTGCTCCTATGGATTTCAAGGAAACATCTAGGAAACTTAATGCTAGTGGACCATCATTAGGTTAAGGGGCAAATGATGAGCTCAGGATATGCTCACAATTTAAGTATCATGATGTATTTTTAATGGATGTTTTATCTTTTATTAAAGACTTTTTATCTCAAAATGGGTAGTATCATGTAGCAATACATTCCTATATTCTTGCAGCATGACATCTCTACGTGTCTTATTAATTACCCTGTTTGACTTCCCAAATGACTGACATAATGCATGTGGTTTTTGAATAATGTGATAGATTTAATATGTGATTAATGAATGTATTGTGTTGTTCGCCACACATGTTTTCTTTCACTTTTGTTGTCATGTGCATTGCAGGATGTTGAAGGGAGCATGAACGAGTCAAGCGTAGTAGACTATGGCCTTGTAGTAAAGTCCATTTGCAGCACAGTGTTGAGGAAGTTGTTCCAATGAAGACTCTCTGTCTAGGTTGTTGGGAAGAAACCTAAATGATCAATTAATCTGGAAAGAGTGGAATGCTAAATCTTCTCCCTGGATTGGGTTGAACGGATATGCTTTCATTTATGAGAAGTATGTTCCTTGGTTTCAGGATATATTTATGTCCACATCTTTCTCTATTAGAGTTAGGTAGTTAGTTGCTTTTCTAGTTTAAATAAGTGTTCCTCCTATGCAAGTGAGAAAGCATAGCATGTAAAAGTTAGTATTATGATAAGAGATAGAGTTTTGTGTTAGTTTTCATATGAGTAGAAAATGTATATCACTCTGAGTTTATGAATAAAATCTGATGAAGTTTTGAGTTCAATTCTTGCATAATTAGTTGATGCTTGCTAAGGGGGCCCACTTAGTAAGTATTTTTAGTTGGTTAGTTAGTCATTTATTTTCCCATTGATCATAAGTTAGATTTCATTCTTGAAAGTTTCAGTGCAAACTCAGTCTTATATTTTTCCTGCAGCATCGAGAATACATCCCTGTGTTTGTTCCTACAACATAAGGCCAATTCATAGTTTGTTTCTCAGTCATAGTTGTTATGATTTCTTCTTTGATTAAATTTAGAAGGCTTTGCATTACATTCCTATGGCATAAGTAGAATTCCTTTCATGCATTTATTTCTAGTAAATCATGACTGAAACTAGTTCTTAGTGGACATATAGTGTTGCTCCATTTCAAGTATATGTTCCCTAGTTTGACAAAGTAAATGAATGACCATAAGAAGATATTAGTCGCCTACTAGAATGTCGAATTTTCAAGTTAGGATTTTTTCGTGAATTTTATATCCTTTTGTGGGCATGGCCACATTCCTCAACTTCCATCTGGGAATAGTCACAAAACCAAACATCAGCATGGGGGCAATAGACCTGGGTAGTTTGTTGCAGAGAGCTTCAAGCAGATCAAGGAAAAAAGAATATCATGCAACATATTCATACAAGATTTGAGCTATCTTCTTTGTTAATAAATATTGAAGACAAACAATGAAATTGTATAAGAGTTGTTAGTGTTGGTGTAAATAACTATTTTAATTATTACACTTTACTTTAAAATCTTACTTAGGGAATGCATATCATTGTAGGTTGCACTTGTGACACCTAGTAATTTGCATCTTGCATCTAGGTTTGTGCATACATTGAGAGATGTAATTAAGACACTTAGGGAAGTGTGTGTAGGAGAAATTCCACTCTTTGTGGTGTTATCCAGTTATCACCTTTTTATCTCCACTTTTCATGGCATGATAATTCCACTTTAGGTGGGTGATCCACCTTTCATGGAATTATCTATTATTTCCTTCTACCTACTCTACACATGATTGTGACACTTGTCTCAATCATGACCCTTCATTGTGTCCTAGCTTGCCTTTATATAGCTTGCCTTTATAAGAAAGCTTTTTACATGCTTGTAATTAGTCTATCTTCATGCATACTGAGAATATAGTTATCATATTCTCTCATCTTGTCTCTCTCTTTTATGCTATGTTTAGTCTCTTGATCCTGTTCTTTCTTTTCATAAGTTCTTACATGGTATCAAAGCAGTTGGAGGTCCTTTACATAGCCATTATTGGGAGATCTTAGTTCTTGTGAAGGTGGTCAAGAGGAAAATCTGAGGAGAATTTACATTTTGGTGCATCCTAGACCATATTTGACATCAAATTCCAATTCAGAAAGTTGTTTTCAGTCAAGATAGCCTTTCGTTTTGTCAAAATCCGACCCCAGGAGCTCTAGATTGGAAACTCTAGATTGGAAAAATTCGCCAATTTGGGTATTATTTCAATTTTATGAAATTTTCAATAGTTCTGGAAAAAATATTTTCTTAGAAAATTTCTAGTTTCAATATTTTCTAGAAAAAAAAAGTTGTCAGAATATTTTTGAAATTTTTTTAATAAAATTAAAACCCCTCCTTGGAAATTTTTATTTGGGGTTAGGCTATTTTTATTTTTTATAAAAAAAAAAAAAAATCACCTATTTTGATTTTATTTTCATTGTAAAAATTTAAAGAAAACAAAAATAAAAAATCAAACTTCGAAAAATATATATAGGGTAAGTCCGCGTACCACAGACTGTACCCTATCTGCAATTGTTCCATGTACTTTGTACCTGTGGCATCCACACTTAGCCCATGGGCCCCTATCCCCAATAGACCGATCAACTCTTTGGCAATTTGTGGTTCTTTGGTCTGCAATCCCACTACACCATCGACATTTCCAAAGCAGTCAGGTTTTTAAAAAGAACTGACGGTCATTTATCGAAATCTGGTGAAATCAAATAAAAAATCTAGCTCCATTCTTCAAACTAGTGGCAAAAAAAATTCTAGTGTTGGCAAAAAAATCATGGCGACCTTCAATAAATTTGTGGGCCCTCATTTCACATCAGCGGCAATAACCCGTACCACAAGAAGAATATTCTGACAATGAAGTATATTCTAACTCTGGGTTGCTGCACCTAATGATGGCCATGTGGACGTCAAAATTAGGCTCTTGCAATGCATGACAGTCATATGACTATCAATTTTCACATACCAAGTGCCGACATCATCATTTTCTAAAAAAAATTTGCCCCCCTCACCAATGGAGTTTTTGATTTTGCAATCGGACTTTGAAGACTCATAACTTGCTCATTTTATCTCCTTTTTCTGAGTAATTTTTTTTATTTGGGATAATTTTTTATGTACTTCACATCAATGTGCTCAGTTTCTGATTTTGGTGGACATATTTTCTAGAATTTGCAGTTTTTGAACACTGTACCTGTCCAATCCTTATATTTGCAACTTCTGGGGCTCTGTATAGGCACATACAACTATTTTTATGTGTTTTTTTCTTCTAAAAGTGCATGATTTTTTGTCTACTTCTTGAATCTACACTCAATTTGGAGAAATATTGAGTAGATTTTATACTTTTAGCATATGGTCCTTTTTGGCCTATTTGGCACTTGTATTGCATATATCTGAATTTAGGTCTTTGCTTATTTGTTCTAGTCTGTTCTTAGCCTATTTTTTTAAAGTTTTAAATCAGAAATCATAAGTCCACTTAGCCAAGTTGCAAGTGGCCTATTGTACACACACTAAATTATAAAGTGCCAAAATCATCTTTTTGGGGGGTGCTTTGATTGAGTGAATTTGGGGGGTCTCTTGTGTGATTGTGCCTATTTTCTCTCTTGTGCTCTTCCATTCCATCATGGGTTCATCTAAAGTTCCACTTTTAACTACACATAATTATGCTACATGGAAAGTATGTGCATGGAGTAAACTAATGGAAAAAGGTTTAATTTACTATATTGATGGAACAAAAACTACACCTACAGATCCTAAGGAAGATCCAACTACATATATGGATTGGATCACTAAAAATTCTATGGCATTGGGTACACTTAGAAAGTTCATTTCAGATGATCTCATTTTCCATGTTGATAAATGTATTATAGCCAAGGAAGCTTGGGATAAGCTTGCTACTTTGTATGGAAAGGTTGATAAGGTTAAGGGGTACAAGCTTGAACATGCTCTCCTAAGCCTTGATCCTAAGGATTTTGACACAATTCAAGATTATTTCACTAAGAAAAATGAGCTAAGAGCACAACTAAAGGATTGTGGTACTGAGAAAGAGGATGATAAATTGGTCTTCAACTTGTTGGACAAGCTTCCATCTAAGTATGTAGCCTTTGTCTCAAGTTTTCAAATTCAAAGATTGACAATTAGCAACTTCACATCACCATCTTTTGAGGCTCTCACAGATCTTTTGATTCTTGAGCAAAATAAATTGATGAAAATGGGAATTCTCAAGTCTTCAACTTCAAAAGCATTGGTGTTCAATCATGGAAATAACAAGCAAGGAAAAGGGAAAGACAAAAAGCAATGTTCACCAAAGCCACAAGGAGAGAACAAACAATCCAATCCTCCACAACAGAGCTCAACTTCATCTTCATCAAAGAAGTACAACTATTCAAGCAAGAGGGAGAAACCAACATGTGCATATTGCAAAAAGTTTGGTCATGAGGAGCACCGTTGTCATGTTAAGAAAATTGATGAGTTGAAAAATATCCTTAAGAAGAACAACATCAACTTTCCAGATGCATATCAAGAGAAGGACTCACATCCTTCCACTTCTACTTCTAAGGGAAAAGACACAACCCTCATGGAAACAACATCAAACTCGTCTCCTTCTTCTACATCATCTCAACATGAGAAATGCAAGAGGCAAGCATTTCTTGCAGTTGTAAATTCCAATTCAGCTAGGTGGATCCTCGATTTAGGAGCTTCACATCATATGAGTTCTTCCAAGGATATGTACTCTTCATTTTATTCTTGTTCATCACCACCCATTTTGATTTCCAACAACACTTCTTTGGAAATTTGTGGGAAGGGGTCTATTGACATTGAAGGTGGAGCATTTAATGATGTTCTATGTGTGCCTACTTTGTGAAGGAACATCATTTCCATTTATCAGATTACACATAGTGGTATAGGAAAGAGTGTAGAGTTCACACCAGATTCTTTCATTATTTGAGATTTTCATAGCAAGGCTCTTGTTGTAGTTGGGGAGGCTGATCATCGTTCTCAATTCTAAATCTTCTCATATTTTGCTCCTATTGATGATTTAGTTCACCCTAGTGTGGAAACACTTGAGGAGAATGAGTATGTTTACTTGAATCTTGGAGTTCTCACTGCTCCTGAGGTTCTTGATCCTATTGCTAATATTCCATCTCCTACATTGACTGATGTACTTGATGATAATTGTGTTTCGACAGTTTCAATGCCTTGTGATTCAGTGCAATAGTGCATATCTTGTCTTCCAGTAACAGTTTCATGGGATGACTACTTGACAAACATTGGTAGCTTGTTTGTGGAGTCCTACATTGGGGATTTGGGAGACACATTTGATTACTTACCTATTCTCTTTGATGAAGGTGATTCTTCTT
Organism: Sequoia sempervirens; assembly: GCA_007258455.2. Taxonomy (NCBI): domain Eukaryota; kingdom Viridiplantae; phylum Streptophyta; class Pinopsida; order Cupressales; family Cupressaceae; genus Sequoia; species Sequoia sempervirens. The sequence goes on along the minus strand of VDFB02370494.1, from coordinate 18,812 downwards.
CATTTGTTGTGAGGGAACACTCTAACCCTCCTCTACACGATTAGTCTTTCAAGGTTGATGTGATTGTGGATGCATATGTACAACAGTTGGAGGTCACTTTCTCTCTTGAGGAGACACTTGGGTCTTTGGAATATTTTCTACCTACATCCTTGCTAGATGTTGCATTGTCTTTTATAACAGATGAGAGTGTTGATGCAAAGGGGTTCTCATAGGTTCCAGGAAGTCACTACACTGTGACCTTTTCACTTGCAATTGTAGCTTCACATGGTATGGGAAAGGCATATTTTAGAATCAACACAGGGAAATTTGAGCAGATTTCAATAGCTCCTTACTTTTTGAGGGTTCTTCCTTCTTCACTTGTGGATTGGGGATACTTCATTCCTGCACCTTTGGTATTGTTTCTTCCTAAGAGGAGGAATGTTTTTTGACATTTTCGGAGCAACTTCTTCATTTCTTCTTGAGCATCTTCCATGTGTGAACAATTTACATTGTGGGGGGGCTACTTTGTCTCTCTTCTTCTCTTGTATGGGGGGGCATTTTTCCTCACATGGGGTTTTTTCCTTCTCATGTCATGTTCTTAAGCTTTTGTATGTCATCTATCTTTTGGGGGGTAATTTTTTCCCACTTGTTTTTTCTATCTTTACTCAACTTGTGAGAGATTGCATTAAATTTGTAAATGGGCACCTAACATGGCTCAGTTTTCGGGATCCATCTTGCATCTTATCTTACATGGTTATCTTGAGTCTTCATTTACTCAATTGCACTTAAGGGGGGTGTTGGTGTAAATAAGTATTTTACTTATTACACTTTACTTAAGCTTACTTAGGGAATGCATATCATTGTAGGTTGCACTTGTGACACCTAGCCATTTGCATCTTGCATCTAGGTTTGTGCATACATTGAGAGATGTGATTAGGAAACTTAGGGAAGCATGTGTAAGATAAATTCCACTCTTTGTAGTGTGATCTAGTTATCACCTTTTTATCTCCACTTTTTGTGGCATGATAATTCCACTTTAGGTGGTGATCCACCTTTCATGGAATTATCTATTAATTCTTTCTACGTACCTTGCACATGATTGTGACACTTGTCTGAATCATGGCCCTTCAATGTGTCCTAGCTTTATTTTATAAGCAAGCCTTGTACATGCTTGTAACTAGTCTATCTTCATGCATATTGAGAATACAATTATCATATTCTCTCATCTTGTCTCTCTCTTTCGTGCTAGGTTTAGTCTCTTGATCCTGTTGTTTCTTTTCATAAGTTCTTACAGTTAGAATAAGAACTATATATTGCAAGTCATTTTACATGGGTGATTTTCATAAATGTTTTGTCGATAATATTTAATTCCAAGCAATGTAGCTCGAATTCATAATTAACTATGTGGCGTTATACACATTTTATGGATATTGTTGCATCATATGATTGTTGTCATAGCCTAAAGAAAATAAGTGTTGTCATAAAGAGTTGGGCTTACATAATTGGTTTGGAAAGTTGAAAAGATATTTGTATAAGCATGGAAGAAAAAATATTTTGGTGGCTTTTATGTGTTATTCTAATAGTTCTTTTATTTGTTCAACTTTATATCTTTAGTTGATAGGCTATTTGTTTGAAGTTTCTATTTGTTAAGAAGACAACATTTAATCATGCAGTATGCATAACATATTCATAATGCCAAAATTGCTTTTCTAAGAATGCAACTGAATCAATATATTTTCTTGCATATTTTGTAGTATACTTTCCCCCACTACAACATTGAATATTGCTTTTACTTCATGTTATGCCATTGCACTACAATTGGTGTATATATATATGTTTATTGAATTTTATATTTCTTATTTAAAATTATACTGACGCAGACATATATATCCATATATACAAACCAGGACCCCTATGGTTCATTTGAAAATGCATGTAAACATCCAGATTGAATTTTCCCTCAGTTGACTAGATGAGAAGGCTTTTAATTCAAACCTTTAGTTCTCTATAATAATGCCAAACTTTAGAGTAGGAAATATGCTATAAACAACCAAAAAGGTTTTAATTTGTTTCCTTCCCATCCGCTTAATTGAGGGGAAAATGAATTTGGATGTTTGTTGCCTTCATAAATTTCAAGCACAAGAGTTAGATAGTGAGAAACAAATATGCTATACACATCTACTTATATATAGTAGTGTGTAAATAAATAGATATATAGATATGTACATATAGATATATATCTTCTTATATGTGTGTGTTTATAAATGTCTAGAGAAAGGGTAAATTCAATGCACATATGTACTTAATTATTTTTACATATATATATACATGCATATATTCTGCATTCAAGCTCCATTGTTTAGCATTAAATATTATAGAAAAACAAGAAAATTATAAAAGAACTATTAGGAAAAAACTCAAGCATGAAATATGTCTGATTCTTGAGTATCATCCTAATAGCTCAATTACAACTATTACATATATTGCTTGTGTTGTACCAATATGTTGCATGATATTCTTTTTCCCTCATCGGTTTGGAGCTCCCTATAACAAATTGCTAATTGTCATTGTTTTTTGTTTGTAAGGAAAGAAAATATATTGATTTACATTGTCGAAAGATCCATTGTGGTGTTCCTTGCATATTACACTATTGGAAGAATTTTTTCCCTAGGCTCTCTTCAATAATAGAATTGAGGTTCCCCCAAACTGTTGTGTTGTGGAATCTTTAAGTCATTTTACATGGGTATTTTGCATAAATGTTTTGTCCATAATATTGAATAGTAAGAAATGTAGCTCAAATTTCCAATTGAGCCTGTGATGTTATATGCATTTTGGATAGATTATTGTATCATATCATTGTTGTCATAACATAGAAAAAAAAATATTGCACAAATACACATATATAGAAATAGTAAAAAACTACATGGATACACATATAAGTAGCCTCAAAGATAGAGAGATACATATATGGGTATATGCATTTGCATTTATCATTTTTTATTCTTGTTGATGTATCCCCTAGTGTTTGCACAACATTAAAAGTTGATTTCTATTCTTGTTCATGTATCTCATGTTGTTTGGACAATATTAAAAGTGGAATGGTTATAGATTGATATTTCTAAGTTGTCTACCAATTACCATTGGGATGTTGCAATACATTAATCTTTTATTTTTATTGTGAAATACAGTTTTCAATTAGTGAACTCAAATTGCAATATTTTGTCCTTATAAATAAGTTCCCAGAACTATGTCTATGGAAATAGGCTTTGTGGATGGGTCTATAGAACCCCCCAATATTGATTTGTTGGCAACACCCATTGGTGCCACTTTGGAGTCCAGCTCTGAGGGAATGATCCACCAACATTTAGATCCTGATTTTATAAGTATAATTTTCCTTTTAGTTATACTTGTTGCAAATTTGGTGCTATTGTTTCTAGTTTTCTTGGCTTTAAGGTGTATATATACATGTGACATCTTAACAAATCATATAGATGTAGAAGTAGAATGCATCCTATTTTCCAACATATAAAAGCATCCCTTTCATGTATATGTATATCTATATGTATATGTGTATGTATATGTATATGCGTATCTATGTATATGTGTATATATGTCTATGTATATATGTATATGTATATGTATCTATATATGTATATGTATATGTATACATATGTGTATGTATATGCATGTGTATGTATACACATATGTTTATGTCTATGTATATGCAAAAATAAATATTACAATATGATAGATTAGGTATTAAGGTAGTAGATTTTTCCCATTTGCTATGAAATCAACAACACAATGACTCTTTCAACAATGCAACTTAATCAAAGTATAGTTTCTCACACTACAACATTCAATAGATAGTATTTACACCACATTTACTTTTCCTAATCCCATTGTGTGGCAATGAAATAATGCATTAAGCCTTGCACAAGCAAATACATACCATCCAGGTCCTGTGTACCAAGGCTGCCAACTCCTATATGTATATGTATGTATATGTATATGTAAAGTTGAAACTATGCTACTTCTTTTTTGATCATTCACTAATATAGATTTATAAATGCATGGATAGACATATATATTTTCTTATATGTATTTGTGTAATTGCTACTTTAAATATATCTATGATTAGGGTATGTGCATGATCATCATGGAAAAAATGAGCCCTTAAGTGGCAAAAAATTAAGAAAAATTAGAGTTAGGTAACTTGACATAAAAATTTCAATAAATTATCTATATTATTTCAAAAGTATGTAAGAATAGAATCTATAGAAAATTGAATGTATTTTCTAAACTACTAGGTTTATTTATTTTTTAAATCTATTTGGTGAAAATTTGATATTTCAATGTACTAGTACATAAATTTAGGGAAAAATAAGAAGTAGGTATCTGTCCGACCACCCTAACCACAATAAAATGAGAATTTTGTTTTATAATATTTTAGATATAATTAGAGGACTCATGTCCGGATGTGATGCATATTTTTTTCTAATTTTTTTCCAAGTAAATTAATTATGAATTTTTTATTACAAATTTTAAAAAATATAAAAACTTGTATGTCTAACCACCTTAACTTGGTCAAAAATTTATGAAATTCAATTTTTCTCTTTTTAATCCTATAGTATACGAAGCATAGAATGTGGCACATGTTTCATATTAAAAAAATGTGATACCGTTTGAAATCTATAGATGTTTTTCAATCAACCTATCAATCAGGACTTTAGTCTTAATTCAAATAAAAATGAATAATAATTATTTATTAAATTCAAAGTAAAGCATAATTTATATTGGTGGAAATTTGAGAATCTCCTTTAAAAACCCTTTTCATTTCATCAATTTTTGGTAAAAAAAAAGTCATCAGCCACATGGGCCATCATATCACTTACATATTGCCCCTTTTTGGCCCATCATTATCCAGCAGATACCCATTATACATGTATATTCATATATCGTAATGTGAGTGTGCTTGTATGTATACTCGTAGGTTGTGCGAGTACATTCAAGTTGCATAGTCTAATCAATTGTTGAATTTAAATAGGGTAAAAAATAGCAACATAACTATTTGTACTATAGGAAACATAAAGAGGAAATATCCATGAAGCACCATAAAAAGTACTTGCAGCAAAGGATAACTGCAACAACCACACCTGCATGTCAAACTTCTAACAATCCTCCCTTGCAACATCCATTTGCAATGGCCGATGCCACCCCTTATATACAATCTCAGAGCAACTCCCCTATTTCCCCAACACAACAACAACACCTCAAAGAAATATTCAATGATAGCTATCTTGTTGTGCTAAAGTGGTTTCAACATCGTATAGATGCACTTTCTATCCTTTCTATTTACCAAATATGTAGAGAAAGCTACATAGGGATGCACACTCAAATGTCAAGGTCAAGAGCCACATGTGTAAGGTATTATTCTGAAAAAATATCCATCACTTTAGCTCTACAAATGGCATGGACTCAGGCCCACAACCATTGGTACTCAAAAAGTCAACACAGGTTGAATAAATGCTTATTGCTATGGTGGATCCAGTTTTACAGGTGTCCCACACTAGAGGAGGGAAATTTAAATATAGTGGTCACATGATAAGCTTCCCTCAAGATATCTTGAGCATAGAATTTTTTTTGTTGGGCCAATTGCAAGACCTTGAGGTCATGATCATCTGCTGAACCACCATTGAAGGCAGTAATTATGATTGTTATTTTAATAAACATCATGTCATGGATGCATTGAAATAGAAAATTCAATATGACAAATAATACAATGATGTTGAAATTGATGTTGAGGCTCTTAATATGTTACCTAGCATTGTTGTTGATGTATCCGATTTCTTGCATACAATAGACCAAGTTTCTGATGAAGAGCTAATGCCATCAACAAGCTCAACAAATGTCGGTCAAGAGGGAAATTTCTCTTCAAAATTTTCATCATTTATTCCTCCCTTACCAAATGCTAGGTGAGAGTTGCAAGTAATCAAACATGTGTTACAAATTGAAAAAAAGAGAGTAGAATATCTTGTCTTGGCCTGAAATTAGCTCTTCTCTTATTAATAAATACAACATTGAAGGTTTATTTTCAGTGGCCTTTCCAACATTGTTCCCCACTGGAGCAACACTTCCCCTTCAACCAAGATTGTTAAAATTCACTTGCATGAATATGCCCTCCACCTAATGAGATATTTTGACCATAGATTTTGGAAACATGTTAGGTTTAGATATTTTCTCTACAACTTGATAATGAGACATCACAGCCAACGAATTGTTTCTATCTTTGTTCAAGTAGATCTAGAGGAAAAAATCTCCAAGTCATTGTCTATTTTGTGGAAATAGCTTCAAGCTGCACCTGATCGCCAAATAGTTGACTAGTTCATGTGTTTTGGCACATCATTACACATGACCCACTCTTTTTTGATCCTTTTTCAGGCCCAACTAACTGTTATGATCGAATAGCTTGGCATACCTACCCTTTTTTTCACTTTGAGTTGTTTAGACACAAAATGGGCTGACCTACAAAATAATTTCTCTTCTATAGCTTGTTTAACAATGGAGCCCTCAAAAAATATGCTGATAGATAGTGTTGTTCAAAACCCACATATAACATCTTTATATATGCATCATAGATTCTCAATTTTCCATGAAAATGATTATTGGTATAGATATGAATGGAATCATTGTGGCTCTGGACATGTGCATGGTTTTTTATCACTTCTAGAATCTCTTGACATTGACACTCTTGATTGGTCCAATGACCATGATGTTACCATCACAAGGCACTTTTTTGATAGATACGTTTCAGCTTGGAATCCACATTGCCCTGAACAAATATTGCTTATAATGTATCATTTTTCTGAAGAAAACCTATGCTTCCTTACCACGAGCCATATCCTTTCCAATGATCCAATCATAGATTATCAAGAGTTTCTAAACACAGTTCAAATTCACACAAAATTCTTTGAATATGCTTGTTTAAAGAGAAACTGAGAGCAATTACAATGTCTATATAAAGCACCTTGGCAGTAGCAACTTACCTCTACATTGACATTTGATGTTGATTCTAACAAATCCTACAAGCTAGCAAGAAATGATGATCGTATAAATTGTCATAGCCTAGTCGTGCTTACAATTTGGCATGCCAATGTTGACTGCCAGCCAGTTGTTTCTAGGAAAATTGTTTTGAATTATATTTCTAAATATGCAGCTAAATCTGAGAAAAAATCATAAAGTTATCTTGATAAGTTGAAAAGACTTGCAAATAAAAATATAGTTGAGGATAGAGTATTGGTTGCATATCAAAAATTCATGATGAATATTCTTGTGGAGTGTGACATCTCTGCATAGGAGACATGCCATATGTTACTAAAATTGCCTCTTCTCACTTTAAGCTAACGATACATTTTTTTGCATGTTGGTAAAAATACATGGTTCTATATAAACAAAGATGATACTGATGAAGAGCTACTAAAAGATTATATTCAATTCTATGTGAAAATGCCTCTAGAGCTAGGTGGTGTATCCCTAATTGACTTGTCTGCCTATATACACATTCATAGAAGCACAAAAAGGATAAATGGAAACTGAGGCACCAACCTATAGTTTTTCTTGTCTACCCATTGTTCAAGACTATTCCTATTGAAGATACAAAGATATTTGAGACATTCTGTTGGACTAAAATTATGCTATACAAACCTTTCCATAACATACAAAATGATATAGGTCTTCTCAAACAAGAGATAATACAAAATTGGAAAGTTTTAAAAACATCCGGTTATCATCCTTGGCATGTTAATAGACATCCAGTTGCATCCACAATTGAAGAACATGATAGTGATACTGATGATTTGAAGCATTGACCTTCTATGGATGAATATGAATGGGAAATTTTCTCTTAGCTTGGTGCTACTACTAACTTTAGGATAAATCAGCTTCAACTATTGGGTAGGTGGGATTTTGATATGAACCATCCATGGAATACAAACCATGTAATTGAACTTCACAATATTGCTTTGCAGTTCATCCCATCAGCCAAGGCACAATGTGAGCAAGCTATGACATAATTTTTTCGTATAGATATATCAGCCCATCAACTTTCACCAAAACAACAATTGGCTCTTCACATAATCTAGTCCCATCACATGGAGCCTTCACCTAAAGTCCCTCTCTGCATGATCATTAAAGGGATAGCTAGCACTGGAAAATCCTTCTTGATAAATTGTATTCAACAACAAAAAAACACCTCTTTTTTTGGATCCAATAGTTGCTTGCTCACATTGGCTCCTACAGGTGTTGCTGCGTACAACATATGTGCCTCCACAATCCATAAAACACTTTAGATTCCCATAAAGGATATGAATTCTTTAAAAGGGAAGAAAGTGACAATATTCCAAGAACAATTTAAGTATATTCAATACATTTTGATGGATGAAATGAGTTTTCTAGGCCAAAAGTTGTTGTTGAAAATAGATAGTCGATTGCGCCAAGCATTCCCAGATAACCAAAGGGAGCCATTTGGTGGTGTTTCTATGATACTTGTTGGTGATCTTTCCCAATTGCCACCTGTCATGGATACCCCTATTTACATTTCATGCTCATCAACTGTAGCCTTATGGCACACTTTCATGGTCTCAATAACATTAGACACTATTTTCCACCAAAAAGGAGTTAGCCCTTCCTAACAAAAGTTCCAGGAAATCCTTCTTCATATAAGAAATGGTGAGGCACTCCACGATGACTGGGAAGAACTTATGAAACAAACAAATAAAATGCTCTCAGTCACAAAAAGAGAACAATTTGATGTTACTACTCATTTGTTTGCCACAAATGTCTTGGTCATATTCACAACAAAAAAAATGATTAAACAGTTAAATCTACCCATAGTCATTAGAATTGCTCAAGTAGCACAATAACAGGCATGTGATCATGGAGATGACAACCAAATTCTCCAAAAATTGCTACTTTGTGTTGGTGAACAAGTGATGCTAACAATAAATTTGTGGATTCCAGTTGGCCTAGTGAATGGATCCCTTGGTGTTGTTACTGCTATTTTGTACAATGCACATTGTAAACTACCAAACTCACATAACTTTGTACTTAAAAAATTACATTGGTCCACCATGGGACTTAGAAAATTCAAGATACATCCCCATCCTAGCTATAACTTGAGCCATTCAAACATAGATTTGACTCACTATGGAATAGGGAATCACAATACATAAAGCACAAGGCTTAACATTTCATAGAGCAACAATAAATATAGGAAGCAAAGAGAGGCAAGGGTTGACTTTTACAACTATTTCTCATTTTTAATCAATTGAAAGACTCTGTATTGATCCAACTTTCTCATTTGAGAGATACTCTAGGATTAGCAACAAAAAATACACTGCTTGGCGTCGTAGTGAAGAGACGTGTCTGGAACAATTGCAACCCTTGCCAGATGCTTCTGCTCCCAACCTATAGTCTAGCTTATAAAAAGGATCCAAGACAATTGTTCTCACATCTACCTCAACCTGTGTGTCATCATCTTTTCAAGAATTTCTAAGTTGAATTTAAAAAAAAAAACCAAGTAATAATTTGTGAAAAATGGGTATAATTCCAAATATGCAAAATGATACTACGAAACAATAATTAGAGGGTACAACTTGTATAGGCCAGTGGCATGTTTTGATCATTCTATTCTTTTAATCTACCAACTTCTTGTTCTAAGATTTTATTGTGTGATACTCTCAGTATATGGCATTCAAAACAATACACTTTTCTATATATTCCATTTTCCCATCTTTTTTTAAGTGTTTTTAAATTCCACAATGTCAATTGTTTATCAGCATACCTAAAATTCTCTTTCAACTAGTTTTAACATACAATGGTGTAAACATACAATTGTAGTTATTATAAATTGATACATATGTAGATACAAACAACTTCAACTGTCAAAGGTGCAAAGAGATTGGAACCAACAATTACTAGAATCCAAAAGTTCTAGAAGTCAATAACATGTTTAGAACATTACAATATATTAAACTATATATGCACATATTGTAGACGCATTCTCAAAAAAAATTGTATTCCATTTGACTAATAAGTTTAAAATCCTACAACCATGTTGTGTTTTCTATTCTCATTACCTATATACATTGAGTTTTCACATTTGTCCTTCGTTCTTTTCTCCCACAGATTTTAATGTCTTCCCGTTAGGTTTTTTCTTAGCTTTATTTGATTCAAATAGCTACAAATGTTTTTCTACAAAATTATTTTTTCATCATTTCACTATTTTTCTATTCCTATATATTGCATTAAAAAATATATAGTCTTGTCTACATTGCTTTTATTTTCCGTGATATATGATAAAATTCCATGCTATTTGTCATGGGTTGCTCAGGCATGTTCACAATGATCATGGAGTTTATTAGCTATGTGGCTTGGTGATTTTTCCAATGGAGATAGAATTGTAAGTGCTTGCTCATGTGACAGTTGATACATCTTGGAATTGTTGCACAATGCCATAGAAATGAGTGCATGTAATATTCATTGTTCTAATAGAAGGATGTCAATTGTTTTTCTTTCATTGTTAAATGGCATACATTGATGCTTGTTTCATAGAAAACTACTCAAAGAAACTGCCATCCACCTCCATTAGGTTCCAACTTGGAGATCTTTGTAGTTGTCACGTTCCATAGTCTATGTTGTTTCTACTCCTATTGTTGCAATAAGTATTTCCGCAATGTGTTTTCCCCATTTCATACTTATCTAATTTCAGACATATATTTTTATATAATAAAATAAAATGTTGCTTTGCATTAATATCATGTTGGGCTCAATGCAAAGATAGATTGACAAATAGAAATGCAACCCATATGTTGGATAATTGGTGCTAAAAAGACGACCATAGCTATAAGTGTAAACAAGGTTTGTTTTATATATTTATATATATTTTATTTATACATTCAAACTTTTTCTTCCTCCATGGCTAGATAGGCTTTATATATTTGTTGCTATATATATACATTCATGCATAGATTCTTACATGCACTTGACTACAATAAATATAGTTTGTTGTTAGTATTATATTTTCCCATGTTCCTATACTTTCCTTTTATGGAAACCTCTGTGGAAATTTCAAACAAATAGCTTATAGGTAAATGCCAAGTATTGCATGGATTGCTTGTTTTATATTAATATGTTTCATGATATTCTCTTTCTCTTATTTCTTAAAACCCACATTAAACATATTAATACAAGACAAGTAATTTGTGTAGGAGTTGAGCTTTCAATTCAAAATTCAAGTTATGCTCTTTCACAGTCAACCCAGGTGAATAGAGAAATTGTAAAAGAGATATTATAATAACACTTCATACATAGAAAACTACTCTTATCTCCAAAATGTTTATGCTTTCATGTTAACCCTATTCATATATATATATATATATATATATATATATATATATATATATATTCTTTCACTGCTATCTTATTCTGCAAATGCTCCTATGTTAATGGCTATAATGCCAAAAGTGCATAGAGATGCCTACAAACAATAAATGAATGACAAAAGAAATACTATCCCTAGCCATATTTTTTGACAAAAGAAAGAAGATTTAACTATAATTTCTCCATCCATACAGAGGGATAATCTCTTTGAACTCTCCAAAATGGGTATAACATCAAAGATACAACCATATAACAAGGAATAATAAGCACAAAGTGAAATACATGAACAATAAATGAATCACTCTAACACCTCTTATACAATTTCTCTACTTTTCATCAATATTTGTTGCCAAAGCACATAGCTTGAATCTTGTATTGATATATTCCATGATATTCCTTTTTCATCATCTTTATGAACTCAAGATCCATCCACAAAGCTTCATTCTACTTTTGTATACATGATTAATTAATTTTTCATGTCTCCCGTTCTCTGCTTATTGTTACTTTTAATAGAAAGATTGAGGGTTTTAACACTGATGTGCTATGAAACATGCCAAAAAGTATATTGATTAAGTTGAATTGTTGAAAGACCCATTGTGTTGTTGGTTTCATAGTAGACTATTTATTGTTCATGTCTTTTGTTCTTTGGTTATTGTTCCTTCTGTTCTCTAGTTGTATTGTTGAGAGAGCCAAGTACAAAAGAACATCATGAAACATATTGATACAAGACATATAACATGTTCTGGCCAGGGGAAAAAACCACATCAAAGATTCTATAATTTTAAAACTTAAAGACAATCCTTGTTAAAAGAAAAATAGAATAATCTGTTACAGGAAACTTCAAATACATGAGTGGAAAATAATATCATGAAACTTATTGATACATGAATAGATGAGGGAAAAATAATATCATGAAACATATTTAGACAAGACAACCAATGACAATGATTTGACCAAGTTTCTTTGTGCCAATGTGGGGCTTGGTAATTATGTGGGTTGGAAGTGGTCACGTTGGTGTCCTTGATACAAGGAACCTAAATGATAAATGTTTACTCACACGGGGGTTAATGCATTCCACCATTGTTCTATGATAGGGGTGGACAAAGTAAATGTGGGTAACTGAAGTAAATAGAAAATTGAATGTCGTAGTGTGGGAGAGTATACTCTGATTAAGTTGCATTAAGTTGTCTATATCTATGTATGTATGTATGTATGTATGTATGTATATATACACATATGTATGTATGTATATATATGTATATATAATGATACTTATTTTCTTAATGCTATGGAAAAAATTATATGATGAAACAATCTCTACAAAATGTGTTTGGTGGATTTTAAGTGTTATTGTAACTTTGATCTGTTCAAATTTATATCTTTAGTTGATACACTATTTGTTTGAAATTTGTATTTTTTAAGAACATAGCATTTAATCATGTAGTATGTGTAAGATATTCATAATGCCAAAATAGCTATTCTAATAATGCAACTGAATCAATATGTTTTCTTGCATATTTTGGAGCACATATTCATATGCCAGAATGGCTATTCTGACAATGCAACTGAATCAAAATATTTTCTTGTATATTTTGGAGTATACTTTCCCACACTACAACATTGAATACTCTATGCATATTTGGTGTTATACATATTTTGTACAATTAGTCCCTTTGTATCCTTCTAATTTATTTAACTTTAAATCCTTACAAAGACGATGTTGTAGATTGTCAATGGCTATGTAATTTATTCTTGTGTTTGCATATATACATTTGCACATTCATTGAGCTGCCATGGTTTTGATTTTACTTTGGTGCACATGTTCATTGTAGTCTACTAGCAAATATAGTAATTGTATACTCTAGGAACGACATTATTTGGCATTCGATATTATAGAGAAATGGGGAAATTGTAACATAACTATTAATAAAACATACATATATATATTTATGTATATATATACATATGTATACATATACATATATGTAGATATGTATATATATACAAGTATATATATTTATATATATACATGGATATATAAATATATATATATATAGAGAGAGAGAGAGAGAATTAATCAAGAATCCAAGCTAGGAAAACTACCCATGTAAAATGACTTACAGATTCTAGAGAACACTTTTCAATCTTCATAAAATAGTTTTTGAATAGTCTGCTATCAAATCAATGACCTTGCATAAACAGACTTGAGCAGTTTGTTCCAATGAACTTCAAGCAAGTCAGGCAAAAAGGAATATCATGAAGCATATTAATACAAGGCTCAAGGTATGTTCTTTCTTATTAGACATTGAATAGATGTAGAGAAACTGTATAAGAGGTACTATGCAGAAATGCAATGCATGGACTATACTTTATTTTTTCAAGTCAAGTCTATGATTGTTTTGCCACAAAAAAAATTGGTTTTCTATTCTAGTTCTTGTTTATTATATGTGGACATGATTCACATACACATATCTAGATATACATCTTAGTCATGCAATTCAAATATAATAACTTCCAAGATAAAATTATACTGATATATATGTTTGTTAGATCTATATAATTTCTTTTATAATGTTGCATAGATACAATAGACGTCCAAAAAAATTAGTGTATTCTAAATAGTCCATTTCAAATTGTTTGACGCTCCAAAAACTCAATCCAATGCCCCTCATGGTTGTTAAACATTCCCAATAGTTCATGTAAGTTCAAAGCTTCTCTATTATCAATAAATAGATTTAGTGAACCAGTTGTAAATATTATTCATTATTTCTAGTTTTTGATTATGTGTGTTGATTTTAGCTATATACTTACTAATTTTTTATGCTTCCTTCTTGATCTTGTTTTCCTATCCATTAACATACCTCTCTCTTCTATTTACAGGTGCTAGGTTAAAGCATAGTGACAATCCCAAAATCACAATGCTTGTTTTTTATAAAGTTACCATACCAAAAAAACACTAGAACATGCCAGACCATATATGGAAACCTTTCATTTTTCCCAACTTTGATATTTTGCAATGTATAATGCAACTCCACAAAATTTCTAGTGAATGTTTCATGTTGCTTTTTCTTTAAGGTTTGGCTAGGGTCTCTGAGGCTCCATGATGCCAATATGGTAGGGTGGATAACGAGCATAGGTTTTGGCTCTTGGCTTTTCATGCCATTCTTTTCTTACATAGATACATGTAGAAAACATGCTTTGTAACAACATGTTTCTTATGTCATACCAAGTGGTAGGAATGCACTTGAGACTTTTTTCATCTAGCCTTGAAACAACACACATATGTTATTCATTCATTTTGACTCTTCAATTGCACTATGAAGTCATTCATTAAAAATTGATATTTTTATTCTCAATTTCCTTGTAATTCACTACTTTTCAACCTTTTATACTTGTCTCCATTTTATTTTACTACAATTAAGCCAAAAAACACATTCATAATAAAACTTTAATTTCCAAAACTATGGATAGATACTAATTATAAAATTATTCAATATTAAACATCTTTCTTTGTTAAAAAAAATGTGATATGAATAGTTATTGACTAACTTTTTTAAAGAGTTTTTTTTAATCCAATATTAGTAGTTAAACATGTGGGTGATGACTCTTGCAAAAATATTCTATGTATTTAAAAATTAAATAATTAATTGATTGAATAACCTAGAAAAGAAGTGACGATATACATGTACATCTACTACAAATAAATATAAAATGAAAATAGAGATAAAATTATCTCATAGCTTAATTTTTGGCAAAAAGATAATTTTGCTAGAAAAAACTATTATTTTAAATTTTATATTTGATTTAATTTTTCAGTTTCCATTTTTGAAGAAATTTAAAACTTCTATTTGTTGAGAATTAATTTCCTATATTTCTAACAATATTAAATAAAATGAATTGTTAATAGCTATTGTAACTAAAATTATTAAATATTACATGGTAATTGAAAAATTTTATTCATGATTACTTGTTTCATACATTGTAACTAATTAGTTTCATTCAACATGGCGTTCAATTTTACTTTACACTTACATTAGTCAATTTTCATATCGATTTTTGTTTACTTGTCAACACACTTTATTTTTCTCCAACCAAACAAACATTTATAACTATTGTAAATTGTTAAGACTTCACATTCCATTCCAAAAAAGGGTTCCACCCTCCTTGCTGTCCTGATAGCCTCTTGTGGAAGACCCCTATTGGTTGATTGTTGCATGCTTGTGCATGTGACTGCTAGTATAATTTAGAATTGTCAAATTAACATAAAAATCACTATATTGAACTATAATTTATCTAAAATGGAATATTTGATTACCTCACATCTTTCTCTTTTTCTAAAGTATGTTTGGGAAATGATTGTCTCATAGGATGATTAGGAGTCTTAATGTATTGAAATGGTTGAGGATTCATCACATTGCTAAATTAGGCAAATGACTATTACAAGTAAAATAAAATTGATATAAATTAATATATTATTGTTGACAAATAAACATCAAATAAACATATATAATAATTTAAGACTATAAATTTGCATGTACATATAATAATTATGTCAAGAATATAAAAAATATATACCTCTTGTGATTATTCTTCCAATGTTTTAGAAGTAGTCTTTGTTGCAAGTATGAGTGAGTTTGGTAGTGTTGTCATTAATGTCATCATTGATATCAACATAGTTTAGTATGTTGCAGATTGTATATGTATAGTTGAGATGTTGTTTGATGTTGCCAGTACATGGAGGTATCTTTATGATGTTACAAAAGTGCTAAATTGATGAATTTCTAAGTGCTTTTGAGAAAATTAATAAAGAGAGAAGTTAGAGTTAAGAATGTTTTCAGAATGCGCTCCAGTATGTGCTTCACATTTCTCTTGTGTTGATCCTATGCTTGAGTGGATCTAAAGGTTTGATAATGGTGATCTAGTGGTGATATTTGTTGAGTTGTAGCTTTTGGTTTGATGGGATGTGAAAGTTATGTTCACTAGTGTGTGAACTATTCTGAAAGAGTTAGCTTTCTGTGACTTGGAGAAATGTTTCTACTCCATAGTCCTTTGTTGTTCTATTTCAAATCTTGCAAATTTGGAATATTTCTTATAATGGTTTTTTCTTGGTTTTGGCAAAGATGTGTGTGGTTTGGTTATCCAGAAGTCAAGTTTCAGAGTTGTTGTATGTGTTTGCACAATCTGGATGGACTGATGGAAGGAGTTCGATGATTAAAAATTATGGCACTTGCTGTGGATATATCTAAAGCAACTTGATATTTCTTCTGATGCATACTAAGGCATGTTACAACATCCATTTGTTATCTTCTTTTTGTGAAGTTTGTACATCAATGGTCATTTGTGTTTTTATTACGTTTGGTCGACCTCGTATTTACACTTCATTTGAAGAATAAATTTTTATTAAGGAAGTGTGTGGTTGATTTGAGATATTATTTTTGGTCTTGGATAAATATTTTAGTGGTCCACTCTCATTCCTTTCCACCGTGGGAATGTTGAGTTGCCAACCTAATTTGAATTTATGAAATGAGGCATATGTGGGCAACCTTGGAGAAAGTTTCTAAGGTTGAGGATGCTACAAATACAAGTCAAATTTTGAAGATTTGGGTCTGATACAAAGTGATGAAGGAAGCCACAAATAATAAGAGTAGAAGTGTGTGAAAGTGTGTGTGAGAGTGAGTTGAGGCCCAGTAGTACTTCATTGTGTTAGATTCCTGAAGGCGGTGAGTTGAAGGTTTCTACAATCTTTTGATCAAGGCTATGGATGTGCAATAATTTTTGTGGTGGATATTTTGTTCTTTTTTGTATCAGTAGGAAGTGAGCCTCCCTCTTGGATAGTGAGTCCTTTTTGTAGATAGTGAACCCTTTTTGTAGGCAGTGAGCCTTTGTATTTGGACAGTGAGTCCTCTTCTAGGTAGTGAGCCTTTGTAATCGGTTTTGCTATGTCTTTATATTGTGAGTTAATCCTCACTGTGGTTTTTCCCACATTGGGTTTTCCATTTAAAAATCTGGTGTTCATTGTGTTGATTTTAATTTCTGTTATTTGTGTTTCATGTTCATACTTAATAACATAATAATGTGGTTGTGGAATTGATAAGTGTTGAGGTTTTAAGTTTGTATTTTTGTGACAATTGACTCACCCCCTAGGTAGAGTAAAATCACAAAGCTATGTCACACTTTATAAAGGAAACAATCAACACTAATCCAAGTTTTAAACTTGAATCACTAAAAAGTGGCATATATGTTTTGAATTTTGAAATGATGTAAACTAGTAAAATATGTATTTTTTAGCATATTTTATGTTTTATTTTTTAAAATAAATTTTAAAATTATTTTAAACTAGTTTTTAATAAATTAACACTATAATTTAGTTGCTGATAAAATGCTGAAAAATGAATTTGCATTGCCAGTTCAACTTTTTATAGTGATTTTTTCTTCTTTCAAACTTTTTATGTGTATTTATAACTTGAAACTTTAGTGCATGGATATATATTTTTTCCAATTTTCATAAATAAATATTGTTAAATAAATATTAAAAGATGTGTGAATAAAAAAATAGTTGTTTCTAGGGGATGTCAACTTTCATATTAAATACCTATATAAAATGGAAAAAAAATATACCATATTGAAATAGATTTTTTTATCAAGTGCACCATATTTTTTAGTATTTTTCCTTGGCATGATAATCAACCTAATATTTTGTGCTGATAACCTAATTTTAGTAAAAATAAAATATAAAATATAAATAATAATTAAACTATTACAATTTTTTTTTTTGAAAACTACACTTATGGATCTACAAATGAGTATTTTTATATTTTTTTATTAAAATGTTATTTACATTAGTAGGAGTTATTGAAACTTCAAGTTTTTCAAATAATTTTATTCTTTTGATAAATTGGACTCAAATTGGTGCTCCATATGTTTTTAGCCAACAATTTTAGTTGAAAAAGTTATGGAAGTATCTAACTTAGCTATAATTAACCATACTAGATCATATCTTTGACCAAAATTGATTTTTAGTTAGAAATATGTAAATTCAGTTGTACTGATACGTTGGTTGAAAGTGTGACAAAAATTTGCACTTTTAACTCCCCCTCTCAATTGTCCTACACCTTTTAACAATCTTCATGGATGTAAAGCCAATAGGTTTTTGTATAAAAAGATAAGAATGCATAAAACTATCAATATATATATATATATATATATATATATATATATAAATGTATAATAAAAATAGTATTTAAAAATTAACATATAAATAATAGTTTAAATGATATACATATGCAATAAAAGTATTGTAAACACATATGCATAAAAAAGTATACCAAATAGTTAATCTTTAGGAAAAATAAAATTGCCATAAGGGTACCCTCTTGGACCTGTGTAATTTGATC